>JACEGR010003359.1:0-106709 GCA_014170235.1 Listronotus bonariensis
AATTTTGTATGTTAGAATTATAAGCAAAGGTTGGTACCTATTAGGATCTCTTTTATCTCTACTAATAAGTTTCATAAAATTTTTAAATAGATGATTTTTGATCGCCAGGTAAACCTAACAATACATAATGTGTCGTTCTGTTTATTAATTGAAAAGGAAATAAATAATAATAATATTATTATTTTTCACCAATAAAAATAAATACATTTACATAAAACTTAATTTTAAATTATCAGTGATAAATAAATATAATGACTCAGTAAAAAACATTTCGCGCATGGGTAATTATGGGTAATTTTAAAGTTAAATTAAAATACAAAATAAAATAAGGATTTTTATCTTAAAAATATTCGAAAAATTCCACCTTCAATTATTTTTTAAAAAGTTTAACTTATCTTTGCTCTTTTTAAGGCTGCATGGGTTTTCACAATTATTATATCTTAAAAACCATTGGATTAAGTATCATGATTCTACAAACCAAAAAGTCGGAAATACATATTATAAATTTATTTATTTTCAACAGTCATTTTACGTGGCTTATTAAGTAAGTTTAAAAAATCGCATTGTTCTTTTCACCATCATTTGATTTTTAACTACAAATGACGGTTAATGTAACTTTTTCGATCGCTATTCCGAATTCGAATTCAAAAGCTAGTTAAGACGGATACAGCATTTGTCACATGTATTTGCTTAAACTTTTCTGTTTTTTTTTTATAATATGAACGGTGTTTAAATTAGAATAACAAAGTTGTTAGCTTTTCTGGTTAATCCAACAGTGCCACATAGAAACTGAAACATCAGAAGTTTAAGAGGAGCAACAGAAAAAAATATATACAGGGTGATTCAAAAATCGATCACGAAACTTAAGGGGTGATTCTACTTGACAAAATAAGGGTAGAGCTTAATATAATTTTTTTCAAAATGTCATTCGTTTTCGAGTTACAAGCCGTTTAATTTTTATTTTGGGTTTTTCGCCATATGGCATTTATTTTTTAAACAATCCAGTTGATATTTAGCACACAAATCGAGCTACATACATACAGGGTGTCCAGTAACTCAACCGACAAACTTTACGGGGCGATTCTACAACATAAAATAAGAAAAAAACTTCATATATACTACGCGTAATTCAAAAACTAAGACGTTTAGAACATATGTTTTTATGAAGTTTTTTCTTATTTTTTGTTGTAGAGTCGTTTGGTTAAGTTTGTCGGTTGAGTTACTGGACACCCTGTATATATGTAGGTAATTTGATTGAAATTGATGAAAACTTTGATGTCTATTGGTGCCTAAACGGTGAGGTTTATCGACTTTAATACAAAGTACCTTATTTTTAAGTTTTTGATTGTCTATAAAATGGCGCCCCCAGCTTTGCGACATCTGTATTCTTTTGTCTTTAGAATCTGCAAAGCTCGATTTGTGTGCCAAATATCAACTGGATTGGTTAAAAAATAAATACACTATGGCGAAAAAAACAAAATAAAAATTGAACTTTGACGGCTTGTAACTCGAAAACAAATGACATTTGAAGAAAAATTATATAAAGCTCTACCCTTACTTTGTCAAGTATAATCACTCCCTTAAGTTTCGTGATCGATTTTTGAATCACCCTGTATGTTGCAGGCTTATTGTAAATTCAGTTTTATTAAAATATACCTAGGCTTTTAAAATACGACTAGGCGTATTGTAAAATGAGACAAATGGCTAAGAATCTCACAATTTACGTAATAATTTTAGGCATAATATTATACACCTGCACCTTCTTAGGCCTATTGTTACAAATTAGACTTTGCGCGATGGTTTGTGGAATTCGACTGCATTAAATCCGTGGTATTATAATATTACTGACAGTATATCAGCCGAATTGTATTTTAATCATTGACTTTTAACATTTTAAACTTTATTAAACTATTTAAAATACAACAATTTGGATTATTTATTACAGCATGGTCCGCTTTTATGACATTTGCTAGTATATTTCATATGGACTTTAAAACATACCGTCATATTGAGGCGGTCATGGTTAGTTCTGGTTAGTTAAATCTTTTTTTTAATTCGCTTTATTAAGGAATTAAAAAGATTTAACTAACCAGAACTAACCATGACCGCCTCAATGTGACAGTTTTGCATGACCGTCCTTAGAGCTTCGAACCAATCAAAAAATTATGCTTTGCAATTTCCCTCACATAGCGCCAGTCGTATTATAGTACGACGAATTTAATGTAGTCGGATTCTGAAGCAATCGCGTTGGGAATAATTTCTTACAATAAGCTCAACAAGGTGCAGGCGTATGATATTATGTCTAAAATTATTAGGTAAATTCTGAGATTCTTAATTATTCGTATAGTTTTACAATATGCCTAGTCGTATTATGAAAGCCTAGGTATATTGTAATAAGACTGATTTAATAATAAGACTGCGACATACACACAAAATATAAGCTTTGGAAGAATTATTGTCAGCTCCAGATAACAAACCATCAAAGAAGTCTTCCTTGGGGATTCTGAGGAAGGCAATTCCGCTCATTGCCCCCTCCCCTTCGCCCCGCGAATCGGGTTTAATCTAACCACTTTTAAAGAAAATGACAGACTTGCTAGTAATTTGGTGGGCACTTGGTGTATTTTATGTGTTTAATTTAATTGTATCTTCTTAAATATATTTTAGGATTCTACAAGAAAAATACAAGATGGCTATTTCACGCTCTCTTTTAATGCGACGAACACTACGAATATGGCCCCGTTTGATACACACACTGTAAACGTCCAGCTTTTTGTCAGTTTATCTAATTTAGTTTTTCCATACATGTTTTTATTATATTGGCTTAAATCATTAAACTGGCAACATGGTCCCAAAAATGACCCAGTTCCATGACCTTTCACACCAGCTGTTTCCGGGGTGATATCACTCCAATTAGGTCTTAGCAGAATCGGAGTTTCCATTAGTGTTTTAGCGAGAAAATATATAAATTATAAGAGTAGTCTATTGATTTTTAGTTGTTTCTAGTTTAGTGGAGCATAGATTAATTTTTTGTTTGCAGGATCGGGCCGATTGTCTTTTTAGAAATAAAAAAGAAACTATATTAAAAATATATTATTTTAGGTACCGGGTGTTAAGTTATTAAGCCTTAAACGACAACATAAACTTTTTCATACATAAACAACAACAGGGTTTGCATACGAGCCCATGAAGAATTAATGGTATTTTAAAGTTCTAACAGCTTAAAACCTATCAAACTTTTTGGTTGGTTGTTTTGTAATTTACCCAATGATTTTTCACAGGAAAAGAAAATTTATTTTTACACATCTTTGTTAGATTTCTATAATTATTCTTTAAAGCATTACTTGTGTGCAGTAAAGCATTAAGTCTTTCAATTTTGTTTTGTTGGTCCCTCTTGTACATCTTTGTGCTTTTAAAAGTGTCTATTATTTCTACGTAGTTTTTTTATTTGTATAAGTTACAATTTTATGCTACATGTTGTCGTTAAAATAAAAATTCCAAACTTTCCAGTCGGTTTTGTCCCTTAAGGATTAGGAAGATGCATAATTAATTTTTTTGTCCGCGTGTATTTAAAAAAGGTGTAGAGTGCCATCTGTAATCACAGCTTTCATTGATCACTTCGTTGTAGATGTGCTAAAGGTACTTCATCGTTGGTTCATTACCTTTTTGGACTGCTTTCACTTCTTTTTCTTTATATCCTTTAAATTCACTTCCAATATCACTTAAGTCATAATTATTATTGTCAATAATCTTATTACTTTCTTTAAGTCGTCTTTCAGTCTTTTTTAGTTTTTTTAACTTCAATATTCTCTTTTAAAAGACATGTTTTTTTATAACACAAACAACAACAGGTGTCGCCGGCGACGCCAAACACCAATAACTCAGGCAATAAACTTCTGCGGCATACATAATTTGCTGTGGTAATAGTAACAGCGAAGCAACAAAGGTAAGTTTAGCAGCAAGATTAGAATACAACTTTTGCAAGAAATATGTCTAAAATATTATTCGGTGGGGTCACGGCGACCTCGTGTGGTCGTTAAAGGGTTAAGATATCCTTCCTTAACTTTTTTATTTTTGTCGTACAAAAAAAGTACAAAAATACCACTTTGTTGGGTTAGTACTGTACTTTTCAAATCACATTTTTTATTTCCTAAAATTTACAGGATATGACTTTTTTAAAAGTAGATTCTGTATATTATTAACTTAGAACTTTGAAAGAAGATAGCGGTTTATTTATAAATACGTGTACTACAGAATCCATCCAACAAAACAGTATTTTTGTTGGGTGTTTTGAAGTTACAGTTGTTTCACAAAAGATCTGATCTTCAAAGTAGATTCTGTATATTATTAACTTAGAACTTTGAAAGAAGATAGCGGTTTATTTATAAATACGTGTACTACAGAATCCATCCAACAAAACAGTATTTTTTGTTGGGTGTTTTGAAGTTACAGTTGTTTCACAAAAAGATACTGATCTTCAAAGATATAAAACCTTAGGTGATAATAGAGAAAAAAGTTTATATAAACCCGTGTTCTTATGTTTGAACTTGTGAAAGTTGTGGTAGTGATAAAAAATCTTTTTTATAAATATTTTACCACCCTGTATCTCAAAAGTTAAGCAATTTGGGAAATAGGTTTATTTAAACTTTTCTGCCCAAAATCACTTAAGGATCAACACTTCTTAAGATCGGCCTCCTATTTTAAAACACCCTGTATAGTTTAGACCAACTATACTAAAATTAAATAATTATAATTTTTTACCCCACAAATTCTTCATAGCCAAATATTGTGACAATACACCCATTATTAACATTATTTTTTATAAAAACGAAAACCCTATTAAATTTTTGACACCCCGTATTTCTGAAATCATTCACATTCAGACTAAGGTAAGTTGGGTTAAATCGTCATATATCAGCATCAGGAATTTATGGTTGCATTTGTTTTGTACCACCTTTTAAAGACACTCTATACCAGATGTCAACGAATTTAATAGACAAGTCATAACTCCTGGAGTATTAAACATATCAAAATGAGACTTGGTATGAGTAAATATATAAGAAGAAGGGGGTTCTTGCATTTGCTTTTCAGTTACTTCCGGTTTAGCCAGAAATTGCTACTATATATGTAAAATTTTTAAATGAAACACCCAGTATATTTTATTCTTTTCTGAATTCTTAAGACAATTTTTAATCAGAACATCACATTTAAAAAGATTCTTAAGCCTACTTAATATTTTTAAGGCTATTTTTAATATTGCATCCAGGCGGATATGACTGAAAGTTTTAGAAGTATAAAAGATAGAGTGCTCAAAACCGAGGACGGTGGGCAGAAATACGGGAGGCGTATATCCAGCAGTGGATGCAAAGGGCTGATTGATAATGATAATGATGATGATATAATGGAGGTATAAAACACGTTGGCTTATTAACATTTTCTCACAATTTTTTAAAAGGCAACCCTTTTGAGACAAACATTTTTTAAAGTATTTTTTGACAGATCTAACAATACTAATCTATTTGCGATTGGATAAAAAATAAGGATATAAATAAAGAATCATGGTCATTTAGACGCAATATTACAAATGGCTCTCAAAAAATCAAGTAGGCGTAAAAGCTTTTTAAAATGTCAAATTCCTATTCAGAACGGTCTCAGTAATCCAAAAATGTAAAAATACGTGGGGTTTTCTATTTGGCATTCTAAAATTTAAGCTATTTTCGAATAAACCGAAAGTAGCTGAAAATTAAGAAATATGTCAAAACTCTCCTCTCTTACATATCATTTTCATCTACATTTCATTTTAGGATCTTTTTTACCCTTTTCTTGTTTTAGAATTATGGACAAAAGGTACCAGCCAGGAAGGCAAAAGCTGATGTCGAGCTCTTAGAGGTAGGCAAAAAGTTTATTCGGTAGAGTGTTTCCCGGTAACCCTTTTTGTTTATTTGAATACTGTCTTTTTTTTGTTTTGTTTGGTGTTGGCAGAAAAAAACTTGTAAAAACCTGCTTGAAATTGTCCTCTCCTCTTTTAATACTATTTATTTATACAAAGTCTCTTTTTGATATGTCTAATACTTTAGTAATACTTTAGGATATACGAATAGATTCGTCAACACCCGGTATGAAACCAAAAACTGATACAGGTCACAAAAAGAAACTCTTTTCTTATGTAATATTTTTACGAATTGTTACCAACGTAATAAAAGAAATAAAAAACGACGATTAAAAAATCTTTTTGGGCTTGACATGTCCCCTTTTCTCAAGCCAAAAGTACCGCGTTTTAAATTATCGACATCGGGGTTAATATTTTTAATGTTTATGGTTTAAGGTCGTTTGGGGTTTCAGAAATGGTGGTATCTTTATATCTTGAAGATAGATGTGAGTGATGCTATGCATTGGTAATGATGTTATGGTATTTTTATTACATCCGAGGTTGGTCGTATAACCACAGAATTTCTTCGTGACACCGTTTTAACAGTTTGATGAATACTTAATACATTTTATTTGTGTTTATAATATTGAAAATGCATAGTCATACTTAAATGTATGCATTAAATTTTTATTTTGTTTTTATTTAGTTTCAGGTGAATAAAATGCATCTTTTATGTTTAAGACTTAAAGGTAAAGGTAAAGGTAAAATAAAAATTTAGGTCGAAAGGGTACAAAGTGTTAATTTTTGGCGCGCAGTTTATTTGGGTCAATAAACCTTAATTTTTCCAAGCGCGAAATCAGTCTGTCCCTGGTAAGAAAAAAACAAATAAAATGTATGAATTTAAGTGCTATTTTATTAATTTCAATTTAGAAAAGTTCGTAACTAATACTTTTTTACAAATTATTTAAACAAACGTGTTTTATAAAGTTAGTCTTTGTCCCCATGCAGACATAGTATTAGGGGGTCTATAAATTACGTAAGGCGTTTTTTACATCTTTGGACCCCTTCCTACCTGGTGAGATTTTGTAAGATTTCCTTCAAACGCCCCCCATTCCCTAATCTCTTGTGAAATTTATGGGAATGCAAAATGGCACCACTTCTTAAACAAAAATTTATTTTGTAGTCATAATAATTTTGAAAGGCAGAAAAAGTTTTTCAGCCTTGGGTAATTAAATAGGAACGTATGTAATTTCGACGCAGAAGTAATTATGCAAATTTTGCTGCGGTAAACTTGACTAGCCAAGGGTTTATGGTTATCAACATCAAAAACCAAAGACAGAATATAGGTGGGGGGGTCATAGTTCTATTTATTTATTTTCCCTACTAAATGTACCTAAATATGCGTCGAAAATACCCATCGGATTTCGGACCTTTTCTTTGGCATAGGTAAAAAAGCTTATTATGCGTCGAGATTACTACCGCCGCTAAATGGTTGTCCATAATACAATTTAATTGTCCTTGGGATATAATAATATGGTTTAATGTTTAAGCAAAAAGATAGTTTTGTTGGTAGTGTCCCTGCCATCTGATCCTGGTGTTGAGGTTTTGAATTATGTGTATACAGTTATGTGAATCTTTTTAGTTTTAACGTTAACACTGCTATATTACTGGTTGAATTACTCTGCTTATTGCAGATTAAAATTAACTAGATTAATTAGGTTTTATTAAAAACTTTTAAACCTGACTGGAAAAAATTGATTGATAAAATAATTAAAAGTAGATTTTTTTTCTTTTTATAATAAAAATTTTTGCAAAGGTATTTTTAAAATATAAATTGTTTTTCTTTTCTATTATAGCTTTTATGCAACAAGGATAATGCTTTTTAAAATTTATAATTAATTTTATCTCGTAGACACTTTAAATACCAAAATTTCCTATCTTTCCATTTTTTCTATCATCTCTGTCTACAAAGACATAAACAAAAAAATTAAAATATGCGTTTTTAGTTTTTCTACCAAATTTTGTTTATTTGACAAATTAATCGCACCTATAAGAAAAAGTTAATATCTTGATTCTTGTTACGTGCTTTTTAAGGGGCCTTTTTGATAGTCAACGTTTGGGCTATTAAAAATGTTGTAATAGATAAAATAAAATAAATAAATTCTGTTTTAAATTATTCACAGTGTGACTAGAACAACAAAAATTATACCGGATCAAAAGAAAGAATAAAGTTTTCAAATCAAACAATACAACGTCCTGCTATTTAAATACAAAAAAATCTTCCTAGAAATTCGATGAGTATCTCCGGTGTACACCGACTTGGTATTCTTTCTCAATGGGCATTATAAAGAATTGCCGCTAAACCAGACGGTATTTTAGCGCCAGGGGCCAAAATTTCGAAAATCCAAATGAATGAATCGGCGCTGGTAAAAGGAATATACGTGTCGAGCCGTTTTCCCGGAATTTTTTCCATCCTGGTTTAGCATGTCTGCAGAGAACCTCGTATAGATTTCTTGGTAATAATTAGTGGTAAATTGTGTAACATAATGTAACTATGATGAAGAATAATTTTACATGTTACTCAAATAAGGATTAAGTCTATAATATGTCCAAGGATGGATCTTACTACTTTACAAGGACACATGAACTAAAAATTTAAATGTTCAAGAAAGTTGTGAATGGCAACTGGTTCTGCTTCTCCTAAAAAAGGACTAGAATGTTTGACAGGGGCTCCAAAAACTACAAAAATGTAAAGGTTTGTATATACCTACCTTTACTTTTAATAATTCAGCAAAATAGTAAATAAAAAAGGTGTTTAGAATTTAATGAGGATCTCAGATCTTAAATTTCACATAAAATAAACCATATTTTTTTAGTCGTCATATCTTTTTATAATCATATTTTACACCTTTCTAACGTAATTTACCTAGTTTTAATACAACACGATAATTAGTGTCAAAGTTTTGTGAAATACCGGGTGTCGACGAATCTATTAGACAAGCCATAACTTCTAGAGTTTTAGACATATCAAAATGAGACTTGGTATAGGTAAATGGTATAGAAAGAGGAGAGTTCTCGCATATTTCTTACTTTTTAGTTATTTCCTGTTTAACCGGAAATGACTTCAATTTTGAATTTTTAAATAGAACACCCTGTATATTTTAACACTTTTGGATTCCTGAGACAATTCTAAATAGTAATCTAACATGTTTAAAAGTTTTTACACCTACTTGATTTTTTAGGAGCAATTTGTAATTTTGCATCTAGGTGGCTATGATCCTTTATTTATGATTTTATTTTTAATAAAGATTGATATCGTTAGATTCATCAAAAAATCCTTTATTTATTT
This sequence comes from Listronotus bonariensis, assembly GCA_014170235.1. Lineage (NCBI taxonomy): Eukaryota > Metazoa > Arthropoda > Insecta > Coleoptera > Curculionidae > Listronotus > Listronotus bonariensis. The sequence goes on from JACEGR010003359.1 coordinate 9,216, forward strand.
TGAAAAATAATAGTTAGACACGGAAATTGCCAATTTGCCAAATTGTTTTATTCCTATCTTTCATATTAGTCACTAACTTTGCGATTGTATTTTTCTAACATCACTTAGGGTCACTAGATTAATTTGCATCCAATCATGGCCACCTAGATGCAATATTAAAAATGGCTCTAAAAAAATCAAGTAGGCTTAATTTTTCTATTTTTTTAATATCACATTTTAACTAGAATTGTATCAGAAATCCAAAAATGTCAAAATATACAGGGTGTTCCATTTAAAATTTTAAAATTGAAGCCATTTTTGGTTAAACCGGAAGTGACTGAAAAGTGAAAAATATGCGTAAACTCTCCTATTATCATACCATTTACCTATACCAAGTCTCATTTTAATATGTCTAATGCTCTAGGAGTTATGGATTGTCTAATAAATTCGTCGACATCCGGTATATTTAAATACAGAAATGTAAAACCAGGTAAATTACGGTTTAAAACATTACTAAGAACAATATGATACCAAAAAAACTGTTTATTTATTTTATGTAAAATTTAGATATCTGAACCCTCTTTTAATTATAAAAACCTTTTTTATAGTTTGCTAGATTATTAAAAATATAGTCACGTTTCGTCTTGGTTCATTTTAACTAGTTTTCGGAGCCCCTGTACAAAACAAAATAAATTCCTCAACGTGAATCTGGTCTTTTTCAAGAAACCAAAAGCAATTGCCATAGACGACTTCTTAAACATTGAAATTTTTGATCCATTTGTCCTATTGTAAAGCCCATTTGTGGACATACTGTATAATGGGTGTAAATATAATATAAATATAAATCATGATAATGATGATATCATGATAATCATAAATATTTTATGAAAAATTATTGTTGTCAATTTTAAAATATCTTTAATCATTTTTATCGATACCGATCTACAACCGAACATCTAAACTATCTCAAAAGTTATAAAACAATATTTTGTGTGTGTGAGTTTGTGCACTGCTACAGGCACGAAAGGGTTTGCTTTACTAGCATGTTACCACTTCTACTCGCAAATGGACATAGAAAAAAAGAGACAAACCATTCTAATTGCGTCTGTGAGCTTCCGTTTAAGAGAATTTTTTTATGGCTTTTTTGACATCCCACAAAGGCATATGCCTGAATACCAGAGTACCGTGGGTGTCGAGTTATTAGATGTTTAACCCATTGTTCCTCCTGTTCCGTCAACGTTGTCCAAGCACTGAAACATGCAGTAATGCATTTTACAGCACCTTTTATACAACGCGATAGTGCCACCACGGTCTACTACCTAAATATGTCTCCTCCGCGGGGAATTGAACCGGCGACCTCTGGCTTTGAAGATCAAAGCTCTGTCCACTGCGCCACGGGGGACCAACTGCCGGTATTCCATATTAGGGATACTATTCCATATTCAGTCACTTTCTCCTTACTGCCTATGTTGTACTGTTAGCGGTAGTAGATAGAAAGCCATACAAAAAGGGTCTTATCGTAAATATTGTTTTAAGATTCGAGAGCAAAATATAGATACATTATTTTTATAAATTATTATTTGGTATTAATAATATATAAAATATTTGAATAAAATAATTGCAGAACTCTACAGCAGCAAAACACCTAAATTGTTTAACAAATTATTGTTGACTAAGTAAACCACAGATTATTTATCCAATTTTACCACACAGGTGTTGTTCTTGATTAATTGCTTTGCCCAAAAGATGATTCAAGTAATGGACCACAGATTCCGCATTGCTCACCACAATACTGTGATTTTTGGAAAAACCTATAAAATACGCTTTAAAAATATTCAGTAGTGTTAGTAAAAATCTGACTTATAGGATATTTTTGTTTAACCACTGTATAATAATACAAAACTTATCTTTAGCTATATTTCAAATTCCAATATTTTATTTTGTAGGTGTGTTCATTGTGGTTCTTATGTAATTCTGATAAACAGTTTTTGAGATTTAAGGCTGCATTACTAAATATATTTTAATTTATAGAAAGCACAACAGCTTAGCAATATAATTAGCATAGCACAATTATTAAGGTGTACCATCGAGCCAAAACTGGAAAATAAAAATCCACAAACGGAAATTTCTCTTGGGCTGTAAGAAATCGAACATTGGCCTTAAGTAATGTAATTTTGTGACAGCCGCGTTAAAAGCTGTCACAAAATTACATAACTTTGACAACATTCAAATATAATAATTGAATAGACCAAAAGATAAAGCTAAATTTTGTTAAGATGGTACAAATGTTATTAACAGACTTTATTTTTTACCTTATTCTTTTGTTTTATTTTTCTTTATTTCTATCGCTCTAGCTGTTTAAAATACTCAAATATCAAAATAATTTTAGAAAAAAATATGTACAGGATGTCCTATTTCCGTGTGTTTGTGCAAGTTTTTTGCAGGATTTACTTTCTTTGAGATATAAGCCAAATTTGCACTTTAAATGGAATATATTTTTTCGTCATATTATTTGCCACACTAAGAGCTTTCTAAAATATAATATGTCGAAATGTCAATTATTTACTTTTAACATAGGCGGCCTTGGTTTAAACTAATGACAGTCAAATTAATCAACGTCAAATGCCTTCTCGCTCGAAAAAATAATCGAGTAATATAAACATTTACTAAGTTAATAAAAAATATTAATGTTTTTTTATTAATATTATTTTAGTCTCTAAAAAGTGCTTTATTTTGGTAAATAGTTGTACAACTAAAAGACAAGTCATTAAAATACATCTTAAATTATATATAAAGATATAAAAACGAAAAAATCCTTAAATATATGCACATAAAACGATAAACTGTGCATCCTCCAAATGCAAGACAAACATAAAAGATAAGAAAACCACGAGCCGAAGCTTCAGGACACAAAATCCAACCACTTAACATATGTAGGTAGAAATGTATACACGATGTAAAATTCTTTTGGAAGATCAATAAATAAGATAAAAAATTACCTGAGACCACTGAAAGGTGGCTCTTCGCGAACAATGGATCCGTCCTTTAAGAAAAAGGTTTTTCGGCGTTTCTTCTTCTTTACTGCTATTTAAGTTATGTTGTCGACAAAAATTTTACACAAGATTTGGGTAACATTTGGGTGATAAAAAGATAAAGAAGAATTTGTGCTTCTTTCCCAAAAATTATTATATTAGTATTTTCTTTTAACACATGCTATACAATGTGCCACATATACACCATAACAGTGCAAAATACTTTCTAACTTTTGTTATCTCCTGGGAATCCATAAAACAAGAACCATACCTCTTCATTCCCAGTCAGATGTAATGGTCGTGAGGTTTAATAGAGGTTTCGATAGGTACTTAAAAGTTAAAGCAAATGACCAAAACTATATGCTAATATATACAACTGCTCCTCAATGTACGAAACAACTAAAAAAACTGAAACAACACCTGCTATAGTAATTTCTAGTGCGGAATTATTCCTTCCAATTGACTAACTTACTGAACCACCTTCCATCAATAAAGAACAATCCGAAGACTATGTAAGTCAACTTAGTAAACATCTATAAGAGATACACGAGACGTACGTACCAGGTTACAAAAAGAAAGTACTTCTTCAAAAGTTATTCGACGTTTAAATTACTTTTGGATTCAATCTCAACGTCGAATAACTTTTGTAAGTGTAAAGCGGGTCTTACACCTGACAAGTAATTGATCAATTAATTGATCAAGTGCTTGTTCAAGTGACTTAAGGGTAAAAAAATTTCTCAACCTATTTATCAAGTAGCTTGCTCAAGTACTTAAAGAAATTAAAACTTGTCATCAATATTTTTAGGGGCCGTTTTGTAATTAGTTAATAGTTAACATAACCCTAGAAAACCATTAGATGAAATTGAAAATAAATTTGACAATAACTTGTAGAGCGTTGACATCCAACTTTTCAATTTGTTTATCAAATATTTGACAAAGTAATTGAACAAGTTTTTGATCAAACACTTGTCCAGTGTAAAGCCCGCTTAAGTGAATGAGTGAATTTATTGAAAAAATGTTAGGAAACCTTTTTGTAGCGTATCAAATTTTCTTTAAAAACATGTATTGGATATATATAAATATATAGATAGAGTGAGGATATAATAAGATCGGGTAAAATTTAGGTAAAATGGTGTCATTAAAATTACTTTTTGGCATAAAAATGATTTCGGTCACATTCGGGCACTAGCAACTTTTTTTCAAATGGCAAGGGGGTCACATAGCACCTCGTTCCAAAGCCCCGTTGATTCTCTACTTAACGCTACTTTGTTTTTAAAAATCGGTCCAGTCGTTCCAGACTTGGAACCGTTTGAAGTTTGGCTTAAATGGTGTAAAAACAATGAAAATGGCTTGTAAATGTGGAACGGCTGAGCCGATTTAAAAAAAAATGGCGTTGAATTTTTCCATTAAAAAGTTGCTAGTGTCCCCTTGACACTAAGCCATGTGACAAAACATATTTTTATGTCAAAAAGTTGTTAAACTAATACCCTTTTACCCAAGTTTTACCCGACTTCGATATCTTGTCCTATTTAACAGATATAAGGAGAAGAACTTTTAAGAATGCATGCACTGTGTGTACAAATTGGAGCTAAACTTCAAACGCTTGTAACGCGAAAACGAATAGGCAGATTTATAAAAATTAAACGAGGTACCATATTATATGACCACCCTTGCTATTTGAAAAAAAAGTTACCAGTGCCCATTGGCACAAGGCCACGTGACCAAAATCATTTTTATGCCAAAAGTAGTTTAAGTGACCCACCCCTTTTACCCAAATTTTACCCGATGTTAATATTCTGTCCCATTTAAAAGATAAATGGGGGAAGAACTTTTAATATCCTCACTGTATATTGGTAGTACTAACAAAAATCTAAACTTAAAAAACAAAATTAAAAAATAGTTTAATATTCAAAGCTCGATTACATAAAAACGGCTTATTTGACGTCAATTTTAGAGAATTTCCTTTAGGAATGTGTGTGTTGGTAAAATTTTTCAGATCAACAATGTTGTTGCCAAAGAACTAGTAGTCGCGAAGATAAACCTCTTAATATTCTTAAGGACTCAAACCTTCACGCTTTTTGTCACCTTACCCAATATTTTCAATATAATTGTCAAAAAAAAATGTCTGCTTTTTTGGCCCAGTCCAGTAGACAAGTCTTGTTTTGATTGATTTTCAGTTTTTTTAAATCTTTTTGACATTCCACGATGACATATGCCTAAATACCAGAGTACCGTGAGTGTCGGGTTATTAGATGTTTAACCCATCGGTCCCCCTGTTCCGTCAACGTTAACCAAGCACTGAAACATGCAGTTATGCATTTTACAGTACCTTTTGAGACAACGCGGTAGTGCCACCACGGTCGTTATTTTTAAATAACTACTACCTAAATATGTCTCCCCAGCTTGGCATCGAACCGGCGACCTCTGGCTTCGAAGATCAAAGCTCTGTCCATTGCGCCACGAGGAGACAAGACGTTCCCATACTGATTTTTACAAAGCCCTGTACCATTTTAAAACGATTTAAAGATGTAAGAAAAAAATAATAAAAGATAATTGAAAATTGACCTAAATAGAATTTTGATAAAATGTGGACATGTCCCCTTTTAATTAATCACTTCTTAATTTTGTCAGTTATTTTTATTATGCTTTAAATTTATTATTTACAAATATTTACTACTTTTTGTCAAATTTATGCGTAATACTAGAGATCAATGCATGGGTAAATTTTTATTTTTTAAGCCATTTCCGGAGTTGATTCATCTTTTGATACGGTAATTGAAAACGAGTAATGAGTACCTGTCGACTAAAAATAGACAAATTCTATACGAATTAGTCAACTAATTTTATGGACGTTTAGCGTAACCTGTTTATATGATTGATTAGAATAATATTTACTTGATAGTAAAAGTGAAATATTATTCTGAATTAAAATAAATGTTAAAAGGTATTTTATGCACTCAAGTTTTATACATGGTGTTTCAGAAAAAGATGCTGAATCTCAAAAGCCGATTTACGATGCGTCCCGTTTACCTCCCATATTCGTCACGTTTTCTTTGCATAAAATATTATTACATGCAAATCATACAGGGTAAGTTTTTAAAACTTACAATGGCTATATTTTTTAAACCAAGGCAAATATCATAGAAAATGAAAAAATGTCGTTTCTATAAAACCTGGAAGAATATAAACGACGTATTTTTCAAAACTACCTCTGCTTAACGGGCAGTCACTTAAAAATCTTAAATGACAACACCCCTGATGTGGCACTTCTCTGGAAAGCCTATGAAAAGTGCTATTTGTTTGTCATAAAAAAGTTGGGGTGAATAAATACTACCCTTAAATTTTAGAAAAAATCATACTTTCTTATTCCTAAAGAATACCAGAAAATGTCCAATTAAATTAATGTAAAATTAATTAAAAACTAAAAGTAAATTAAAATAATACTCCTTGCAGAGCTAACTTGCCCTTAAAATAAGTTCTGGTTAGTTCTGTGCACAAAAACGAGTTACTATTATTTTTATTATTAAATAATGAATTAATTTATTATTAATTTATGTGGACAATTTCTGGTATTTTTATTAATAATAAGGTCCGATTTTTCTAAAATTTAAGGGTAGTATTTCATTTTACCTCCACCTTTAACTGTTTTACGACCAACGAAAAGCATTTTTATAAGCTTTCTAGAGAGGTACCACATCAGGGTGTTACTATTTAAGATTTTTAAGTGACTGGGAGTACAGCTTAAGGGGTTGATAGAGATATTTTGAAAAATACGTCATTTATATTCCCCCAGATTTAATAGAAACGGTATTTTTATTTTTTGATATTTGCCTTGGTTTAGCAAATATAGCCATTGTAAGTTTTAAAAACTCACCCTGTATACAATAGGAGCACTATCCGTTCCGTAAACTTGACTTTTCGAAGGAAACTTACGGAACACAAGGTATATCGGGTGATGCGTCGCAGAGCGGAACATAAAAAATCCCATGTAAATTTTAAGTGGTTTAATTATTGCTCCCGCCTGGACACTTTACAGCAAAAAATGTAAGATAACTTTTTGAAGAGATTATACTATGACAAACCATTGTGCCAAAATTGCAAAATTACCAAATTTTCGGTAAAGGTAAAACCAAACAGACAGCAGTCACCAGCAAACAAACATAATTTTCTTTCAAATACTGACTGTTACTGATTTATTGATACTTTTCCGCATGTCAGTAACAACATTTATTTTACAGGTGCCAGATTTTTAGGAATAATATAAAAAATATTAGAAATTAAGTAAATTTTATTTATATGTTGTATTACCATTTCAAGTCAAAATTAAAGCTTTGGACTATCAAACTTACACCTCCTGGAGCATCATGTATTTCAAATTATACAGCGTGTTTACTTAAGTTGGCACCATATGAAAAAGTTTTTGATTACAATTTTACGAAAAAAGTTATTCTTTATTAAAAGTTTTGCATGGTCTGACACGTAAAATGCAATTATCAGATATTAATTTTTTGCAGTGGTATACGAGGTATGCCAAAAAATATTATTTATTTTTAAGTGAAAAATATCGGTATTTTTATAATATTAAACATTTTTATAAATAAAAGATGTTTAGGATTACAAATAACTTTCGAATATGCAGACTTGCTCATTTTCAAAAACACCTTTTTTATCAACTTTTTATGCGTTAAGGGTAAAAATTAAAGTTTATGTATTAGTGCATACTTATTTCGAAGTGTAATATGTAAATAAATCCTAAGAACTTTCAAAACAGCGAATCATTACAGAAACGCGCGTTATCATAGAAAAAATGTAAAGAAATGTTTTTTTAATGAAGCAATTTGGATGTTTGAAAGGTATTTTTAATCCAAAACATCTTTTTTTATAACAATTTTTGATAATATGAAAAGTAATTGTACTTTCCTCCTAAAAAGCAAAGATATTTTGTTACATACCTTGTTTACCACTGCAAAAAATTAATATTATGATGAAAATGATTGAATTTTAGGTCTTAAACCATGCAAAACTTAAAAAAAAACTTTTTTTTGAAAAATTAAAAATTAAAGTTTTTCATATGGTGCGAACTTAAGTAGACACGCTGTATAAACAACCAAACGTGATTCACCGACCTGCCTCAAAACCTATATTAATCGTAACCACGCCCATTTGTAAAACCTTAAACGCCTATAACAAAACAACGAGGTAGGTATTCAAAACCCATTTTCTCATAGTCAATTTTATTACTTTTTTCTGCAGGAAATAGCAAAAATTATGTCGGCGGTCCACACTTCTTTAAAACGGTGATAGATGACTTCAAGAATGACTATATGTAACTGGAGACCTAGTGGCCAAAGTTTTAGTGAAAAAAAAATATTCCTGAGAAAACCGGTAGGGGTCCGGTTCACGACGAAGGAATCCTTTTGTCAAATTTTGGCGCCGCCACCTATTACCGCTCCTTTCATGTGTGAGATATATCCGAAATCATGTTAAAGTGTCTGAAATTTATTATTTTCCGTTTTTGTGAGATTTATTGTGTTATTTTAGGATTTTGTTAAATATTGCGGCAGAGTGATGCATGAAGAATATAAGTTAGATTCTATATGATAATTGCTGATTAATTTATTAATTTTTTAGTTTTGCTTTTACGTCAATAATATATTTTTTTAAACTTTAAAGAATTAACAAATATAACGTAACTAAAGTATTTTTACTGTATATTTTCCAAATTTTTAAATGTAGAAGTATAATTCCAGTATACAGGGTGTCAACGAATTTATTAGACAGGCCATAAATCCTAGATAATTACACATATTAAAAAGAGACTTAGTATGGAAAAAGGTATAGGTAGAGAAGAGTTTTCGCATGCTTTTCCTTTTCAGTCATTTCCAGTTTAACCGGAAATAGCTCAATTTTGAATTTTAAATGGAACACCCTGAATTTTGTGTGGCCACGATTGGGCGCAAATTAATCAAGTGACTCTAGGCGATGCTAAAAAAATATATTTGCAAAGTTTGAGTGACTCGTATAAAAGGTAGGAATAAATTAATTTGGCAAATTCACATTTTCGTGTCTAACTATTTTTTTTTAAATTCAATTCATTTCAATAGATTTTGAAGAATGTAACGATACGAATTTATTGGTGATCGGATTAAAAATAAGGTCATAAATAAAGGATCATAGCCACCTAGATACAATACTACAAAATGGCTCATAAAAATTAAGTAGGCAAAATAACTTTTAAAAAATCAAAGTTGGAGTCATTACTGGTTCAAACCGGAAGTAACCAAAAAGAAAGAAATATGCGAAGACTTTCCTCTTTCCATACCATTCACGTATACCAAGTCTCATTCTGATATGTCTAAGGTGCTCGCCCACTTAGATGAAACGTCGTGTCAAGAGAAAATTCGCCGAGTTGCTTTACATGTAATTAAATGGAACCCCGCCAACAAAGGCGTTATATGTAAAAGCAACTTGGCGAATTTTCTCTTGACGCGACGCTTCGTGGTCAGTGGGTGAGCACCTTAATACAATAACAAGTTATGGCTTGTCCAATAGAGTGGTTGACACCAGGTATTCGAATTTTAGAATAATATTATAATTATTTTTATTCTACATTTGGGATAGCTATTTACTTACCCTAAATGAATGGAGAACTTGGAGTTGTACTTCCACCTTAAATAAAAAGAAAAATTATTAAATAAATATGGTATAAAAAATTTCCCTGTTATTTTGTAAGTACTTAATATTAAAATTAGGCGTCTATTAAGCAGTAAAATAAGCCGTAAAAAATACTTTCTTAAATTTATAAAACCTCTTTTATGAAATTTTCTAGTACTAATGTTTTTTTTTGTAACGAATTTTGAAATTTATGATCTGGACAAAAGTATAAAAATATAATATATTTTTTCCACGACCGTTAAAAAAATTCTGTTTTTTAATCGTTAACATGAAGGTAAAGTACTCCATTTTAATACACTACATAAAGTGTTAAAAAAAGAACTTTTTTAACACTTCGAAGCTTTTTTCAGACTCTGAATTAGTGTTTTGTTTCAATGCCTACTACAATAGACCTAAATATCAGTTTATGCAATGTAACAGTAAACGCGACATCAACTGACCAAACGGTCAAGTAACCTTTGATTTTGTCATTATTTCTTTTAGTTCATGTGTCACTAGTTTTTAAATTTGACAGTTTGCAAATAAATTTATTAGAAATTATTGAAAATTGATAGTAATAATGAATCTGATGACTAAGAAATTAAAAAGTAATTTATACTGTTTTAGTATTATTTCTACAAAAGTAAGTACATACAATTATCTAAAATTAAATAATAAATGCATAGTTATAAAGAGGATAATTGTCTCTTAAAAAATAAGAGATCTATGATTTTTTGTTGCAATATAATGGACTGTGCTGCAAAATTAAAATTAATAAGTTTAGATAAATAAAACATGTATAAAATGGTATTTTAGGAAATTTTTATACGGCCGTGGAAAAAATATAGTATGTAAAACATGCATAAAGTGTTTTTTTACTCATGGGATTACCGCACTTGCCTAACGGCTCGTGCTATCAAACTTTCCATTCGTAAAAAAAAGTATAATTTTATGCACTTGTTACATAAATAACTACACTCCTCAAAAGAATTATCGCATATGCTTGATTTCTTCCATAAGCTTCAATACAAAAATGCTTTCATTTAATTGGCCATATCTCTTTTGATTATTAAGTTATCAAGATAATTAAAAAAGAAAATGTTAAGGAAAGCTGGAGCTATAACTTTATCGTAACCGTTGTTATTTACTGTTAGCAATACATCCTACGGGGTGGGTAAAAAGTTTGAAAAAATGAATAATTTTTAATCGCCCTATATAATGTACTGTGAAAAGGAAGAAATCTCATTTGTGAATAATTTATACCCTTACCCATTTCTGATATTTTATAATCATAAATTTAACTACTTCCTTTCAACAGCACATCATACCTGCCAATTAAAAATTAATCGAACATATGCGATAATTCTTTTGAGTAGTGTATTTCCTAATCTTTTAACAAGATGTTTTAACAAAAAAAGAAAATCAAAAGAAATTACGGCATCTTTATTACTATTAAGGTAGTTAGTTATTTAAATGTTAGTTGAGCTTGCATTTTAAAATGATTCACTAGGAACTTTCTAGTATGGAATTACTTTTATTAGTTTTAAATATTTCCTACGTTCAGATATTGTAAAGCAAAATAGGTATACTGGGTGCCTACGAGATAAATAGCAAGCCTGTCATTTTTTCGAGAAGTGTTACACGATAATAAAACTTTGGTCGGATGTATGGTTGAAAAGGATGCAAATTTTTGATGTTTCGGATTGTATGTTGTACATTCAGTTTTACCAGAGGTGCTCCAAACTTTGCTATTTTTAATGGAACTCCCTAAATATTTTACCACATGTTATACCTATCATCATTAGTTTTGAAAAAATAGCGTTTGAATATCTTATGGTCACCGCCTTTTTATTTGTCCAAAAACACATAATGGAAGAAAAGGCTAATGCGATATTTTACACATTTTTAATGAACCTTCGCTGTAAAAATAAAATTTCTATTTGAATTATTGAAGTTCTTTACTGCCGAATGTCAATATTTGTAGCACTTCCAGTAAAACTGAAAATTATTTTTTTACGATAATAAAATAATAAGGGTATAAGGCTTATTAAATATGTGTAAAATATTGCTTTAGCCCTTTTCTACTAGCATTTGTTTTTAAACTAATTGATAAAAATGACGGGTATCAAAACCTAATTAAGATGGGTATAGAATGTAGCACACGTTTTTGATTAGAACTATCTGTGGAATTGATTTTTAGAACAAAATATGTGTTTCTTTTAATATAGCAACGTTGAGAGCATTTCAGATTAAACCGGATGTGCCACATAAAATCAGAAACATCAAAATCCTGTATCCTATATAACCATACAACCATACAAAAACATGACAGGCTTGCTAGTAATTCCGTGGGCACCCGATATAGGCTTAGCACCTTACATGTAAGTTAAAACATGTCTAAACCCTTTAACGACAACATATTTTTTCATAAATAAACGACAACAGGGGTCGCATACGACCCCATGAAGAATTACTGGTATTTTAAAGTTCAAACAGCTTAAAACCTATCTAATTTCTTTTTCTTGGTTGTTTTATTATTTAACCAATAATTTGTCACAGGAAAAGAAATTTTTTTTTGCACATTTTTGTTTGATTCCCATAATTATTCTTCAAAGCATTACTTGTGTGCAGTAAAGCATCAAGTCTTTCAATTTAGTTTTATCGGTCTGTCTTAAATATCTTTGTGCTTTTGAAAAGTATATCTTATTTTTACGTAGTTTTTCGTTTGTATGAGTAACAATTTTATGCAACATGTTGTTGTCAAAATAAAATTTTCAAGCTTTCTATTTAGTTTTTGTTCTTTTAAGTTTAGAAAGATGCAGAATCATTTTTTCCTGTCCGTGTATATTAAAAAAGGTGTCTAGTGCCATTGTAACCACTGCTTCCATTAATCACGTCGTTGTAGATGTGCTAAAAGTACTTCATTGTCAGAATTCATTTTCATTTGGTTCATACACTATTTCTACTGCACTTCCAATATCACCTTAGTCATAATTATTATAACCAATAATCTTATTACTTTCTTTATGTTGTCTTTCAATCTTGTTTAGTTCTTTTTAACTTTAATATTCTTTTTGGATAGGTATGCTTTTTATTACGTAAACAACAACAAGGGTCGCCGGCGACGCCAAATACCTATAACTCAGACAATAAACTTCTGCGGCATACGTAATTTGCTATGGTAATAGTAACAGCCAAGCTACAAAGGTAGCTGTAGCAGCAAGATTATAATACAATTTTTGCAAGAAATATGTCAAAAATATTATTCATGGGGTCACGGGCGACCCCGTGTTGTCATTAAGGGCTAAATTTATATACTGCAGTTAAAGTAATATCAGTTAATTGAAAAACACCAAATGGGCACGCTCGAAAGCAAGAATTTATTGCATTGCTTAGAAATGCATTGCATGTAAACTCTTCATATAAAAATATGAAATTCTGAACGGGCACAGACATGTTGATCACGTCGTGAACTAAAAACTGCAAGTAATCCATTGGGTGCGTGCAAATTATTTAACATGGAAATTTCTAAACGAGATCGAATGATAAAAAGTAGAAATTGCCCGGGTAAATCCAAAATAGGTTTCAAAAAACCGCAGATATTCGTGAGAAGACTAGTACCGTCAATTGTTTCAGTAATGTGATGATAATACAAAAATAGCGACATAAAAAAAAGAGATTAGGTGAGTCAGATAGGTTTGTGTCTCCAATTGTCCTAAAAAACTTATTGTTTTGGTGGATGACACATTTCTAGTTTTGTTTATGATCATGCTTCGTTTATGTCATCAATTGTTTTATTTATTATTAAAATAGATGCTTTCCCAAATCTTTTAGACAATGAATATATTAAACTAATAAAAATACATTAAAAATGTGATAAACATAAAAAATAATAAACTTTTTAAAATTTTAATATATTTTGGCCCTAAACTATACAAACAAAGTAGTCTCCAAGTTTGGTTGCAATTGCAGGGTATCACGATTATTATTAAAGATTAAAGACTTGTAGTTAAATGATGAATGACACAATAGAATTTTTCATGATTCATTGCAGTGGTGGGACAAAAAGTTTTTTTTTAAACTTCTATTTCCATTAAAAAGATCTTTAGAAGACCTTTAAGAAAATACCACTTTAATTTATTACCTTTGGCAGTTTAGCAAATATGGCCATCCACATCAGGTATTTAGGAAATTATTAAAGTACCAGTATTTCGTAGTAGATGATAATATTGATTTTTTATTTAAGGGTTATGAAGTACGCGTCAGAAGCTTAAAAATAACACCTTTTGTTATATTTAATTTCTTCTTCCAAGATGGCGGCCAGCAGCAGTATTAAAATGTTCATCTGGTACTTACTCTAAACTTTAGTATGGTCATTTTTTTCCTTAAGTTTAAATTTTTAAATTATTAAAGAAAAAAAATATAATGAACGGGATATAAAAGAAATGCGTCGTACAGGGTGGTGCGATTTCGACTGTTTTAACAGGAAACTCGTATTTACTGACCAGAAAGAAAAAAATTGACATGAGTGTCTTGGTCTATATTTTCGAAATTAGATGAATGGTAAAAACCGCATCCCAAAATCTCTATCGGTATCCGAGATCTAGGGCGTTTTTAATTTTTTGGCCATTTTAATAAAAATTCGTAAGCCTGTCATTTTGGAAAACTTCCCAAAACGGTGTAAACATTCTAAAGGCATTTTTTGAGTAGAATCCATTGGACTACTCAGATTTTAAAAAAAAATCTAGTTTCGTTGAAAATATGTAAAGCTTAATTGATGATCTTAAAAAATTGATTATTTTTGCTCTTTCCAATGATATATTATTATTCATACTTATTTTGAAACTGAGCGAGATATTTCAGTTATTTTTATTTTTGCTGCAGTAGGCCATGGAAAAAATCGGCACTTGTCAAAGTCAGGTAAATAATTTATCATTTCTATTAGTAACTGATTGGATCTCTGTTTTATTTTGAGAGAATTGCAAAAATGTATGAAAATAACGAGAAAGTTTACAATGTTAAAGTGCTATTTCATGTCTGGTGAAAACTCCGAGTCCGCAAGTAAATTATATTTAAATAGATTTCCTGAACTCCGTCATCCAGATAAAAGAGTCTTTCAAGTTCTGAAATCAAATTTAACAAATTACGTTAAAAGTTTCAAGAAGCCGAGGAGGAGGACGTATGCAGTTGATGGTGAAAGTCAAATGTAGGAACTAGATATATTAGGTGAGGTTTGAGACCATCCTAACACGTCTCATCGATCGGTAGCTGAGGTAACAGGTGTTGAGAAAACTAAAGTTTTAAAAACCTTCAGAATGGGGATTTCCAAAGAAAGGTTACATTTTGTGAGTGGTATGTGAATCAGTGCAGATTGAACAATAACTTCCATTTGTACATTATCTGGATAGATGAAAGCCGAATAGATACTTTAGGGATATATAACAGGTATAGTTATTGGGCTACAGAGACTCCACATATTATAGTGCCCGTAAACAGACAAGGACGGCAAGGTTTCAATATTTGGGTTGGAATTTTTGGTGGTCAATTTTTGGGTCCCCATTTTTTCATGAATGTTTAACCGCACAAGATTAAGTAAATATTTTACAAACATATGTTGCACCATTTTTGGAAGATTTGCCATTAGCGCAGGCTTGAAATATCCATTATCAGCAAGATGGTTACCCTTCGCATAACGCATGAATTACTGATTTTTTGAATCAAGAATTTCACGATAAATGTACCTATTGGTACTAGAGGATCTATATTATGGCCTTTTTTTATGGTGAAGATTGAAGAATACAATTTTTAAAGGAAGAACTATCGAAACACGGGAAGAGTTGCAAGTAGCGACTAGGCAAGCTTTTGGTGCGATTAGACCTGTTGAACTAATAAACGCTTGTAATGCAGTGGAAAAAAGGTGTTTATTATGTATTAGGGAAGAAGGAGCCACCTTTGAACATCTACTTTGAATTCAGTTTTTCCATAGGTTCTGGTTTTTATTTAAACTCATTTAATTTTTAGGCCCAATTTTTTAATTATAATATATATATATAATTAATAATATAAATAATTAATAATATAAAGTTTGTAATTTAATTGCATTATTTTTTAGTCTGCATTTGATAGTTGACATGTTTGCATGGCCTACTTTAGCCTAAATGAAACAACTGGTATGCTATTTACCTGACTTTGACACGTGTCGATTTTTTTCCATGGCCTACTATGGCAAAAATTATCGCTATATTTTCAACGAAACTAGAAATAATTTTAAAAATCTGAGTAGTCCAATGGATTCCACTAAAAAGTGCCTTAAGAATGTTTACACCGTTTTGTGAAGTTTTCAAAAATGACGGAGTTACGATATTTTTGAAAATGGCCAAAAAATTAAAAACGCCCTATACGCCGGGTGCGGATTTTACAATTCAGCTAATTTCGGAAATCGAGCCCAAGACACCTATGTCAGTTTTTTCTATCGGGTCAGGAAATACAAGTTTCCTGCCCTGTCGAAATCGCACCACCCTGTATACAGGGTGTTTTCAAAGTTAAGTAATTTATTTAAGCTTGTAGAACTCGTGAAAAAAGTTGATATGCTAAAAATAATCTATCTATATAAAAGTTGCATAATAAGAGAGTTATTGTACATTTTTGTTAATTTATTAAAAAAAAATATTAATAAACAACTGCCAAATTTAGATAAACAATAGACTAGTAAACACAAAACGCTAAAATTTTACACGCTAGTGGTCAAGAATTCAATAAATCTGGGTAATAGATTTTTTTAATTGAAAAATAGTCATTGCCATTTTATTCCTGGATACCAGGATTTCATTTTTGAGACCTATAAAGAGTCGTGGATGCGCCGAACAAGATTTTGCGTTAATCAAATAAATGGAGACAATTTTGAGCAGTTTTTTTAAAAACGATATTTATTTAACTTGATAATGATTTTCTTAAAAAAAAAAAATTTACAATGCTTAAACTACCTTTCTTATTATGAAACTTTTATATTGATTTTTGATATATAAGTTTCTTTTGAAGAGTTATAAAACCTGTTAAAATAAATGACTTTACTTTAAAAACAGCCTGTATAATTTTTCAATTAGAAAAATGTCATTTAAATAATGCAATTCTTTGTATCAATTAAAATTATTTTCTAAAGTAATTTCCTAGATTCACCATAAAAAAAATCACAAATTGGTCATTTTACTTCTACGAAGACAGTCTCCTTGCGGACCCTGTATAATAAAAGACCGGCATGGATATATCTTTCGTGACTGTAAAAGTAAAACTATATTTAAAACCGTACTTACCGATTCGAATTAGTAACTTAACACATCTTTTTAGAAAAATAAAATTTACCAATAGAGTTTAGTTAAATAAAGATGGCAGTATATTTCATCAAAAAGAAAAAAAAACATCTATTATTTACGTTTAGAAGGCCCTACCATAAAATACCTTTTAAAAGGGTTGACTATTTTACATAAATCATTTAACACGATTGACCTGTCATTGCCAAAAGATAAGCAAATAACAATTTTTGTATTTAACAGTCTTATTTGATGTTTAGTCTTTTGTTCCGTATTCACTGTGAGGCAAGTTAGGTATTCATTATTATTTCATTGCGACAGAGGTCTACTGTCGGCATAGTCAAATTTATCAAGGAGCTTTTAAGCTTCCTCTATTTTGGTACTAATCCCCATGGTGAAAGTGTAAATATTTATTATTATTTATAGCTTTGCTGTAAAATGCAAATAAAAGGTAAATATTTAATTTCGGTTATTAAAAAGTGAGTTAAGTAAGGACTGAAGAAGCTGTTTAGTATTTTTTTAATACCACGTATGTTGTTAAGAAATTTATAGGAAAAATTCTACATAAGAAAGTATGAAAAAATGTTCATATTAACATGGTCCGAAAATGTATTGTTTATCAGATAGAGGGTGTTACTTAAAAAAATGGGTTTTTGTTAATATCCCAAATATCTCCCATTTAAATTCGATAGAATTCAGTATTGGTAATTGAAGATCTAACCGATTTATTTATTTATATCTAGGTGGATTAAATTTAGTTTATCCAGTAGCGGCTTGAGAGGTACCTCAACGAATATTTCTGACAAAAAAATGTACGGCACTGACTTTAACGAAAGCTTTATACTTTTTTTGGGTTATTTAAATAAAATACATGTTTTTAGGTTTATAATTTTTTTTCGTATTATGCCCTGTTTTTAGGAAAAAACAATATTTTGATATCCCTGGCCAACCCAAAAAACATGTGTAAAATTTTAAAAAACACCTAATAAAGGAAAATTTGTTAGTTTACATAATATTTATATTAAGTTTAGTGTTGTGTGTGTCGGTTAGTTTGGGTAAGATAAATATTTTTATTAATTATAAATTGTAGTAATGTTAAATTTTGATATCACTCAAAGACTACATCGTTATACTGGATCCGACTCAACCGATCGGATAAAACTTAATCCGGCCAAAAATTGCGATATACACGTTTCAGATTGAGTAAGGGATTGGATTAAACGCCATAAGTCAATCCTGTTTTTCAAGCAGTTTGAACTGAGTTTAGTCCGAGCGGAGGTTATATTTGTAAGATATTTACGGTTTTGGAAAAGGTTTGAAAAATGACAGTTATGATAAGTGTAGAAACGAAATAGTGGGAAATAAAATAATTTAAATATTTGTTAACATATTGTGATTCTGTTTCTTTAGTGGTTTGCGTTAATATGTTGTCTAATTTACTAAAATTAATTTAAAAAATACCACAAAAGTAAGGTAAGAAGTCATCCTGAAATTTAAAAAAATATGGCTCATATTAATGTTTAAATTGGATGCTACAAGTATTCCACATTAACCATAACGCCTTAAATGTATTGTTAACAAATAAAATCAGCAATATTTTGACATGGGTCTAGACACGTACATACTGGTACTATTAATTTAAGGATACAATGCAAGTTGTACATAAACATAAATATTTACCCTTTAATTAGAGGGATTAAAAATTAAATAGAAAAAGTTGTGACCCGACGAATATTACAATCCCTTTGTCGAAATTTGATATTAATTACCTGCCATACCTTAGATCCGTTTTACGCTTTGTCAAAATTTAAGTTAAAATTGTTAAATACAAATCAGACCAAAGAATTACTTGACACAATATGACAATAATTTCCAAAATAATTACTATCGTAAATCTAATTTGGTTTTCAGTGATTATTTAACAAAAGACCCAAAATTGATCAATGTTGGTTAATACAAAAATTGATGTTTTCCCATTTATTGCCACAAACAGGTAGGTAATTTTGATATGATTTATGTTAAAGGGTAAACCCAGCAATATTAGTTTTATGGTGAGGATTTTGCAGGTCATGGCAAATTTTGTTAATAAACATAAATATTTCCAAACGGCCATGATCAGGCTAAAGTTTAACTTTATTGTAATACAAGGTGGGCAAACATTCACTTTACCATCTAAAATTAAAACAACAATTCAACTAAATATTTTTTTCCAACTGGCTGCGTTAAAAACTACACTTGTCTCCCCGGTGGCGTAGTGGACAGAGCTTTGATCTTCGAAACCAGAGGTCGCCGGTTCGATTCCCAGCGGGGAGACATATTTAGGTAGTACTTATTTAAAAATAACGACCGTGGTGGCACTACCGCGTTGTCTAAAAGGTACTGTGAAATGCATAAATGCATGTTTCAGTGCTTGGACAACGTTGACGGAACAGGGGAACGATGAGTTAAACATCTAATAACCCGAAACCCACGGTACTCTGGTATTTAGGCACATGCCTTCGTGGGATGTAAAAAGATAAAAAAAAAGAACTTTTTGCCCACACATGGAAAATTATATTCCTTAAGTTACCCCCGTTTTCTTCTTCACAAAAGCAAGGGCTTTCCATGACGTGCTCCATTACTCTTTCCTTGGCTACCAGGTCCTCCGGATCTGAACGGTTCTGACTTTTTTTATGGGATTATTTGAAGGATCGGGTATATGTTATCATGCCCCGAACTATAAGTTTATATTCGGCGGATAATTCAAGGACTGGACAGGGTCACGTTGCAAAGAGTAATGGAGCACGCCATGGAAAGGGCTCGCCCTTGTGAAGAAGAAAACGGGGGTTAATAAAGGATATTATTTTCCATGTGTAGGCAAAAAGATCTCCAACAAGTGTAGTTTGTAACGCCAGTTGAAAAAATAAAAACAAATATTTAGTTAAATGTTGTTTTAATTTTAAAGGGTAAAGTGACTTTTGGCCCACTCTGTACTTTTTAAAAAATATTTCCTACATAGTTGAACCCACCCACTGTCGGAATGGGGACCATTTGGCCCACCTGGCAAAAGTTTAAAATGCTTCCTGGGTAGAAAAATTTTTAGTAGTTGAACTAAAAATTAAATTTTAATAATGAAATATACAGTCAGGACAAAAAGTCTTGTTACACCATTTCGAGCACCATTCACTGTGTATGTATTTTTTTAGTAAAAGAGCTATCTATGCAACCAAACATAAACATAAGAGAGCTTTAAACTTGATTGTCTATAAAATGGCGCCTCCAGCTTTGCAATATCTGTCAAAATAAAAAGTTATGATGTAAATAAATTTTAAGTTTTAGGTAATGTGCCCTCTGGCGGTATTTAAAAAAGTACTTTTATCTTAAAATTAGAATCTGCAAGGCTTGATTTGTGTGCCAAATATTAACTGGATTGGCTAAAAAATAAATGCTATATGGCGAAAAAACCAAATTAAAAATTGAACTTGGACGGCTTGTAACTCGAAAACGAATGACATTTTGAAAAAAATATATATGAAGCTCTACTCTTATTTTGTCAAGTAGAATCACCCCCATAAGTTTTGTGATCGATTTTTGAATCACCCTGTATTACAAAAAATACATATAAAGTTAATGGTGTTTATAATGGTGTATGAAGACTTTTGTGCTGACAGTATGTATGCGCTAAGAGGATTACCAAAAACTTTTAAACTTAGTAACTTGAAGTAGTGTCTAAATTATCTTTAATATCATCATTTTTTAATTGAATCTTATTCTACATATGCTTACTAGTAACCTAGCAAATCTTGTAGGATCGCTAACCTTATAGCTTAAATTTTTGGTTTTGATAGTGATCGCTCACAGTTTACCTAAGTGCATAAAAATGTCAATAATAAGCAGACCTTTTTATTCTATTCTTTTTATTACTTTGTATTTATTTCACACTTTACCTCCTTGAGTGGTCCCCCAGTGGCCCCAGCCCGACAGTGAACCCACCGTTAATACAAAAAGTACGATATTCGATCGAATTAGACTTAGTAGAGGCTGGGAAAACCTTGCACTGCAACCGCAGCGCTTATTGTGCACCCTTGTTTTACGTCTGGCTAATGTCAGCCAGACGGGATCTACAGCTTAACGTGGGTTCTGAATCACGGATGTCCTATTCACGACATACTAAAACCAGCCCCATCCAGGAAAGGTCGTTTTTATCTCTATAATTCGACTGGTTGGGGTCCGCAAGTCTGCACGACAAAGTGAGTTCCGGCGCGGCGCCTTGGTCTTTGCGGAACTTCAGCGTCGATACATTTTACATTTATTGACTGTTTTTTGTTAGGCTCATCACTAAATGTCTGACCAAACTGTATAAATAAATTTTTGGTCTGGCCTGGATTCGAATCAAGATGCGTCCTATTAAGCTTTAAAAATAAAATTTACATGTAATTTCTTGTAAATGCAAAAGTAAGAAAAGTTATTTAATAAAATGAAAAAAAAACAAGATGGCGACCATTTCTTTAATTTGCTTAACCTTTTAACAACCAATTTGCCTGTAGGTACCTACTTCAGTAGAAGTTGAGTAAGATAGCAGAACAAAAACTCTGTTTTCGCCTATTTTTAGCTAGTTTAAAATAAGTTTTTTAATTAAAAAAAAAAAACATTTTTTAAACCAATTTCATTTAATGTAAAAGGGCCTAACTTGTTTCTCTTAAAAATTATTTTAAAAAATAATAATTTGTGCGCTTTCAAACACCTACATTCCATAAATTTGACATTTTATTGGGGGTGTATTGTAAAAAATCTTTCATTACAAAAGAATGTGGCCTTTAAAATTATTTAATAGTATGATTCAATGCATTTCTCTTGCGGATACTGTAAATGATTATATCTTCGGATTTCCCGAGAAATTTAGAGGCGTGAATATTTACGCGTTTATTGCACACGGACTACGCCAATGAATATAAAAATTTAGAGTTAATACTTATTTTTTCTCGACTATTGAAAAAATTCTTTTTTTTATTGTAAACATAAAAATAAAGTAATTTATTAAAGTGGTAAAACAAAAGTCACTTTTTTTAAACAGTTCCACGCTTTTTCTCACTTTGAATTAATGTTTCAGTTCCTGCTACAATTTATTTAAATATGTAATTTATATAATGTAAGCAATGAAGCTACTGACATTAACTAAACTAGAAGGTCAATTTATCTTTTATTTCGTTATTATTTCTTTTATTTTTATACCACTACACAGAGTTGGGTCGAATATTGAAATTTGGTATTGGAATACGAATACCGTAAAAAAGTATTCGAATACCGAGGTGTTTTCGAATACCTACAAAAAAAAGTATTCGAATACTCGGTATTCATGAATACCGATTGGGTATTCATAAATACTGAGGAACAAAAAAAAAACTCCTTTCTCTTGAAAAACAGCTCATTCTTATTTTTCTACGTTTTTATGGCACAAGTGCAAGTGGCGTACCTTGTTCTTGCTTAAAAACTAATCATTCAAGCCCTTCAAGACGTCTCCCAAATTTTCCAAAAATCACACTTTTCTATTTTTATAAACTATTGATTTAAAAAATATATTGAATTACATTTTTTTTTTTAATTTGTAAAACTAACTTCCTAAACTGTTAGTTTGCAAATGATGATATATATGACTTATATAAAATTTGCACCCCCAAGTCGTCAGCAAAACCACCGCGAACAGATGCATAAAAAGTAACGTAATATATGTAATTATAAAATAATAAACGACAGTATTTGAATTCAGGATTTGAATACCAGAATATAGGTATTTGAATAATAAGTATTCAGATACCAGTATTTGAATACCAGAATATACGATATTCAGAATAAAGAATACCGAATACTGACAAAGAAGTATTCCGTCAATATAAATACCAAACAGATAAAACTATTCGAATAGTATTCCAGATACCGCACTAATGTATTCTATGATATTCAGAATACCAGGTATTTCAATATTACCCAACTTTGCCACTACATATAACATTTGACGGTAATGGCCAAAGTTGTGGGTCAAATACCCGCATTATATTTGACTAATGTTTAAAATTTTATTAAGGTCTGAGAAATCTTGGTTCTTGGGTTTGGACCGCGTCAAATTGAAATCGTTTACCCACGTTTCGACATCGATTGCACAGGGGCATCTTCATGGAACTGTACTCTAGGCGTACTGTAGAGAGATATGTTCTCGCGGAGTACAGTTCATGAAAAATGCCTCGTGCGGTCGGCGAGAAACTCGGTAAACGGTTTCCAATTGGACGCTGTCCAAACAATGCTTTCCTCAGTTGACCAAGGTACGTGGAAACCTCCGTTCTATGTTTATTCCTAGGTTTTATTCTAGTTTGGGAACTTCTTGTTTCGGCACCCTAATAAAATTTTGGCTGATCTGACCTTTTTTGATTTCATTGGGAATATAATTCTTAAGTGGATTTATAGAGTGTGTATAAACAAATTAGTCTTGGGGGTTAAAATTAAGGAATTAAAAAAAAGTTTTAACTAACTAGAACTAACCATCCAACCCCCACCTATATAC
This sequence comes from Listronotus bonariensis, assembly GCA_014170235.1. NCBI lineage: Eukaryota > Metazoa > Arthropoda > Insecta > Coleoptera > Curculionidae > Listronotus > Listronotus bonariensis. Next base: position 32,723 of record JACEGR010003359.1, read on the forward strand.
TCTGTAATAATAAGACAACTAAATATATACTTTGTTCATAGTCCCTTTATCGTATTAAAGTGACTATGAACTTTATAGGCCTGACTATAATTTAAAATGTACGGTCACAAAGTAACGGACGAAACTATAAATTCTTTAATAAGAAAACTATTGTAATGGTAAAACCAACACTGATTAAGAGTCTTGGAGTTTGCTGACACATGAGTTTTATTCACTTTCGCGACTTTGGCTAATGCGCATTACAGTAACTCATCTTAAACTTAGAAGAAATATGTCTGTCTATATTAGTAAATTATATGCACACCCACTTAGGGTACCAAACAAAAAAAATATAATTATGTATTTTGTCCAGGGGACCAACCAAAAAAAAGATTAGGTTAGGTTAGGTAAAATTTTCACAAGGGCACAAACAAAGAGTTCCCAAACAAGAAAACGAATATTTATTTTATTGTTAGGTATAACTCACCAAAACGTAAAAATAATTAACAGGTTAAAGTGATCTGTGACTGTGATTATCTAAAATCAGTAATAAAAAAAATACAGTTTACCAATGGTGCGGATTACCCAAAATAGGCAGTGACTTGCAGTTTGCAGATGTATTTAATATAGAAATTATGGAGTAGAAATCAAGTGATGTCAAATTTACGGCTTCAAAAATACATACATAAAATTTAAAAAATCCTCTCACCTAAATAATACCGACTTACTTGGTAACAGTTCGATATACGATTTTCTGCTATTTTTAGGGTTTTTTTTAAATTATTGATACTTACATATTTTAGACACTCTTCTAGAATCTGGAAACGTAAGTGGCGCACATGCAAAATATTCCGTATTAAAAAAATATCAATGATAAAACTGGGACCGGGAATTGAAAAGGGGGTGTAAAATTGGTAAAACGAGTTAATGAAACTAAACATCCTTGTTTCACTTCTCTTTTTGTTTTGTCCTCCCGGACAGTGCGTACGTGCGTAGAGGACTACAAAGTTCTTCCCGGAGTGGCGGCTAGAGGTGTCGTATGAACGTTTTTTACCTTCGGGGATTAAGGAAAGATTCACGCTAAATTGACGGCATCTTTCTTCTGGATCTAAGCGCTGTGAGCGAAGATTCCTATAAGCTGATGGTATCCTGTTTGGTGGTAAACACGAGGTATTTCTCAAATGGCGGGAAATAGATGGGCGTGCCATGGGAACTGTCAGTAGTGAATACGTTACACCAGTAGCAGATCTTGGTTTGACAGCCGACAATTTATGCATTGCATCGATTGTTGAATTGTTTGTTTTCTTTTTGGAATTTCTGGGAGCTACGAGCTCGATTATCCAGATTTTCCGCCGACGAAGCCCTGGAAAGCATAGTCCGGAAGGGGAGAGTGGTGGATTGGACCTGAAGGGACCAAAACCAAGAAAAAATAGAGAGAGAGAGAGAGAGAGAGAAACTGAACATGACATGTAAAATTAAGTAAAAATTAATTTTTTTCCACATATTTTTGGGCATAAAGATAAAAAATATGATAAATATGAAAATTGTTAATTCACAACCTAAAAGTAAGAAAAAAAAACGACTAAAAACATCAGTTATTCCATGCTAAATACGGAAAGCATTTGGCAAGATCGGAAAGGTCTGATTCTATTTATGAGTAAAAAAACTGAAAGAATTCACACAAACTGGGTTCATCAATTGTGTATTAGTCCCTGGTGTAATTAAAGGATAAAAAAAAACGTCGACTAACCAGAACTAACCTGACCACCCTTTATAATCCCTCTTTTATTATTACACATTTATACAACGTTGCCAATTGTCCATATTAAAAGTAGACAAATACCAAAAAAAATATATTTTTTTATTATAAAAAAAAATCATAACTGCGCCTTCATATTATTATTAAGGACAACTAATAGATAACATGTACGTCAAAATATTTTTAAAAATCGTTAAATTAGCAAAATACCGTATACTAAATAATAACCGCTTACTAAACAGCCGTTACCCATGGGAAGAAGCATTATTATGAGGTTATTTGGTTGCCCAAATATCATGGTACTGTGGTAGCAGTTCAAAAAATCATTTAAGACAATACTTTTCTCATCACTTTGTATATTTATTAACAATTTATTTTGTTTGATTTAAAATACCGAACCAAACTACAATTTAATGCAGTCGCAAATAAATTAAAATAAAGAGCTGAAGAACAGGTAATCCAAAAAAATCCCTTTCATGTACACATACTTAATGAACGTTAACAAGTTAAGCTGGTACCATACCACTGTCCGAGGGCGTCTAAACATTGCATTTCGCCCACTAAAACTTCCTGTATGTCACCATAAGAACCCATATGGGTTGTCATGTCTGCTGTAATATTTTGTCTCAGCAGGAGTTAGCAGGTGGCTGGCTAAGTCATGTGTGTTCAGGTTATTGTTTTGTTATAGTAACCTAGATTTATGGGATTTTATATTATACAATGCGGAGCAATTGCCTTGAAAATCTGCAATATATCTTAAAAAGATAATTTCATTTCTTGGGAATGCAAAAAGAATTAGCAAGTTAAAAAATGGGTGATTGTTTACCTATTGGACTACGAGTATATACATATACATAGACTTGCTTGTCTATTTATTACGGGGATATTGGCTAAACAAGGGTTTTCAAACAATTATACCGGAAAGAACCGGAAGAAAGGCCCTCCTGTTAAAGCTGACCTAATCTAATATCCAGACGGTTTCAAAGCAAAACGCGGAGTCATTGCATGGGCTATCCTGGCCCTTTTCTCCTAAGTCTAAGTCTTAGGAGTTGGAGCAGTTAAATATGGAGACAAACCAAGAACGAAAATAAACATGGATCTCGCACGACCCCCTACAGTGATCCAGGTGGAAATTGTAGCCATAGAGCACTGTGCTAGGAAAATTGTCAGAAGAAGTTATGTATATGGATAAAACCATAGTTAATTATTAAGACAGCCAGGCAGCCATCAGAGCGATCAGTTTATGCAAGATCAGCTGCAAGCTGGTGCAGAATTGCGTAGTTGCCCTGGAAGAGGTGAGGGCATCCAACAAGTTAACTATTGAATGAGTACCAGAACACGAGGGCGACCAAGGCAATGAGAAAGTTAATAAACTGGCAAAGGACGGTGTTGGCAGGGTAATGGTAGGTCCTGAACCCTACTGTGGTATTCCGTCATGCCAAGTAAGGTCATCTAATAAATCATGGATCACGTGGAAATCCCAAAACTAGTGGATAAGAACACAAGAACAGCGCCAAGCGAAAAAATCATAATGGCCGGAATTTACAAAAGACCTTCTGATTTACAGCCGGACGACAGTAAGACTTATAGTGGATTAACTAACAGGTCATTGCAGACTAAATAAACACCTGGAATTAATGGACTTGGGAGAAGAAATTTTATGCACGTTCTGCGAGTAAGAGGCAGAAAGCAACACTTATGGTGCTATTGTGAAGCCCTTTGTCGCCTGCAGTTTGCAAGGCTGGCTGAGGATAAACCCAAAGAGGCAAGATTTACAAAGGAGCCAGTTTCAAGCTTTTAAAACCGCCTTGGGTAACGTGTTTTAATGTACAATCCACCTCCAAGCTAATCTAATCTAATCTAGTAATCGTATTTATGGTCAATTTTTTAAAATGAATGAAAAATGCCTCACTATAATAGCAAGTATTTTTACGAACACTCAATTAATATCACTTAACACTATATTTTAAAAATCCTAATTAACTGACTTTTTCTAACAGTATCAACTAGCCCGTAGCCGACAGTGTTTAATATGAGATACATAAAACATTGATGTGCTGGCTTAATTTAAAACAGAGGTGTTATCTTCAATGTTGCAAATACTGTACAACACACTGTATATTTACTAAATTTATATCATATTTCTTGACTTTGTGCATGCATAATTTCTTTATTAAAACATCTGGTTACAACTAGTCTTTACGATACAGGTTAACTAGTAATAAAAACTATTTCCTAGTGATTTATTGCTACCACGTGATCAAAGGCACAAGTGACGTAAATATGTAAAAAATTTACGTGCCGATGCAAATGTCAAATGCAGTATTTGACGTCTGCGAATTGTGTTGCCGACAGGAACTTTTAAACTTGATGGGCGTACGTTTGTTGCATTTTAAGATTTGAAAAAAATCCACGAAATTTAATATCTAGAGATTGCATATAAATTAAATATGCGTGCAAGTAAAATTTAAAAAGGCCCAAGGTGATCAAACTTAAGTCGGCACTAATTGATAATTTGTTTAATGTTAAAGATACAAAGTCAGCTGAATTAGAGAAGTAGTACCTAATATTTTTTCCGATGATTAACAAAGTAACAATAAAACATTGGGTTTTTGATTTGTGGCGAAAAAAATCAAATGAAACATCGGTATACATCACCATTAGAAAAATCCATTAAAGAGCTTTAAAGACAAAGTCCACATGTAATATATCCTACTTTTAATATTTTCGGAAATGTTTTCCTAAGTAATTTGATAAAAAAACTGTCATTTTAAAAATAAAACACCCAGTATATTGGATCACCATTAAATAGATATTTTGGGAAGCTATTTCAATTTTACGCAGGATTAAGATGCTTAATATGTTAGTAACAAAAAATTACACATTTTTTTTGTAAAATTAAGCTACATTAAATTAGCTATAAGTAAAATTTAAATTTTAGTTCTTTTAAATTTCTCCGATATATTCAAAGCTTTTTGACAAAAACGCCGTAAAATAAAAGTGAGAGCAAGCAATTAACAAAAATAAAAAAATGAATTTACTAAATCTTTGGACACATTTAAAGAACTACAAAGTATAACTTCCGTAAACTGTATTTTTTTCTAATATAAGAGGCTTAATTTAGCTAAGCTAACTATTTATTGAAAAATTATTATGAGAAATTATTGGTGAATTCTACGAAATTATGGGAAACCATGGAAAATTATATGGGACTATGAGAAGGTATAGAAAATTATTGAAAAGTATGAAAAAGTATGAGCGAATTATGGGAAAGTATGGGGGAATTATGGAAAATAATAGGAAAGTATGGAAGGGGAATTATTATATTGCCAATTTAAGTTAAAGAAAAATTAAATTACCGTTTTCTTCATTGTTAAACCAAATTTTTTCACTCATTAGAACAAACTGATATACTACATAATTAAAAATCATAATTTAGTAATCTTATCGCCTAAAATATCTAAATTTTATAATACAGGGTGGCCCACCATATTCGACACGGTCTGTAGCTGGATAACCATGGGGTTTTTAAAAAAGTAAATACTGGAACATATACAGTATACAGTACAGTATAAAATTATTTTTGCCTATACAGGGTGTCTCAAAAAAGTGTGACGTATCAAAGTTATATTTTTTAAATGGAACACCCTATATTTTATGACGGTTTTAGATTTAACTTTAAAAATTAACTCATGTTTGCTTATAGTACTAAGTGTCTAATTTTATTCGTTTTTGTGATATTTGATTTTTTTGAAAAATGCAGAGGTAAAATTAAATTGATTTTACTTTAACACTTTTAACACTTTAAACTTTAAAATGTGTAACAAGATTAGAAAAAGTCTGCAATATCATACGTAGGTCAAATCAATATCAAATATTGTACAGGGTGATCAAAAATAATTTCAATTTTTCAGAAAATCAAATAGCCATATCTCTCTTATTTTAAATGGAACACCCTGTATTTTTTTACGTCACATGATGACAAATAAAATACTATTTCAAATGGTGTATGGGTTGCCTATACCTATCTTTTGTGCTTTTTTAGTAAAATCTGTTTTTACAAATTTTTGGTCCAAATGTTTATTTAAATTAAAGTTGGCTGTGACATAGCAGCCATTAATATTTTTCCTAAGAAAATAACAACGACCATTTATTGATAACTAGTGTTATAGTCAGTTTAAAATAAATTACATTGATTTTAAATAAAAACCCTTCTTCTACAACAACAAGATGATATAATACTGGTAGAATGTGAAAAAATGGTTTACTTTAGTCTAGAGTTAATCCTGAAAAATATTCCAGGAGAAACCATCTAATAACCTTAATAGTTGCTTTAAAAAATTTGACACAGTGATTATGGATAATGGAAGAAACGAGTTATACGTCACAGAATGTCGTCATAACTGACCAGAGGCGTTATTAGGATTGTTTAAAAACACAAGTTTTATCATTAACACATTTAGCTGAAATAAGTGTTAATGGAAGTAACATTATAAGGAACTAATGAATTTTTTTCTGTGAATTTTAAAAATAGTGGCAGATAATACAAAATCTTTTAATGTTGTGCTTTTTTTCCAACAAATTTACATTTTGCAATAACGGCTTAGTAAATAGGCATAGCTATATCACAGCCTACTTACATTTAAATAGACATTTGGAATAAAAATATGTTAAAACGGAATTTACTTAAAAAGTATAAAAGATATGTATAGGCAACCTATACACCATTTAAAAGAGCATTTGGTTTGTCATCATGTGGTGTAAAAAATACAGGATGTTCCATTTAAAATAAGAGAGATATTGCTATTTGACTTTCTAAAAAATTGAAATTATTTTTGGATCACCCTGTATAATCTATGATCTCGATATGACCTACGTATGATAAGGCAGACTTTTCCTAATCTTGTAACAAATTTTAAAGTTTAAGGAGTTTATTATGGTTAAAATAAAATTAATTTAATTGCACCTCTGCATTTTGAAAAAAATCAAATATCACAAAAACGAATGAAAATAGACATTTGGTACTATTAACAAACTTAAATTATTTTTTTATGTAGAATCTAAAACCCTCATAAAATAAAGGGTGTTCCATTTAAAAAATATAACTTTGATATGTCACACTTTTTGAGACATCCTGTATAGAGTAAAATAATTTTATACTGTGGCCTTATCCTACCTGTATATGTTTCAGTATTTACTTTTTTTAAAACCTCATGGTTATCCAGCTACAGACCATGTCGAAAATGGTGGGCCACCCTGTATATTCAAACCTATTTTTGATTAACAGCTATTTGATATACAAGAACGTGAGTATATTTACTCCAAGACAGTTACAAAATTTTAAAAGAAAAAAAATGGTAATTTAAAAAATATATCAATGTTAAAGACTTGATTATTCAAAACGGTTCGTCTAGCAAAAATTTTTAAAATGACATTTTTAATTTAGTTTTCTAAAGATATATGTGCACATGATTTTTTAACTTCGATGGTCAGTCTTTTAGCTTTCACGCAAAAATAAAAGTATAAATTAAAAACTTCAATTAAAGAAGAGGCAATTCTAAATATTAATACTGAGGGCTCAAGTCTTTTCGATATTTTCTTATTGTCACCCAAAACAATATTTTCGATATACCTATTTAAAGAAAACAAAACGATTTTTTGGCCCAGTCTAATATACCCATCATTAAAATAAAATTCTAATACAAAAAAAAAACAAAAGGAAAAGTAATCATTTGTATTTAAATAATCTAGTTAATATTACTTCCGGTTACACCTAAGTAATATAGAAGTAAGGTAAATGAAAATAAAAAACAATATTTATGCTTTTCTTATACCCTAAAATGATTAGTAGATTCTCATAAAAACCAAAAGAAAAAAAATTGGGGGTAGCAATATTCCATGTCATCCGCGATATTTTTAGTATTGTTAAAAATGGTAGAAAATGATGGATTGCCTCTTGTACTAGCCGGATATAACATATTTACACCAACGTCATAGGACCGGCTTTAACTGTACAAGTAATATTAGATACGCCTAGCCGAATTACCGATATATTGTGTATCCTTGTGAGTCAATATTCTTTGTTACACGATGTATTAAACGCATTAAAATGTCATCGTTAAGTCATCCTTGCTATTGTTGTGGTTATTTGTAAATAAAACAATTTTGCTATTAACTGCGGCTTCAATAAAAACCGCCCGAAAGCATCCTTAACATGGGGGTTTCCAACTTATGCGACTGTTCATGTCTTTATTAAATGTCCTTAAAAATGCTGTTATTAAGTGTTCAAATTAAAGAGCACACTGTTGCAATTAGTGTATTCCTTTTACCTTGTAGAACCGTTCTCTGAACTGTCAATAGTGTCAAGAACGGTTCTACAATATGAAAAAATGTCAAACAATTGTAAAAGGAACACTTATGGTGTCGTTCCGGGCGGTCCTGGAGCATAAAGGGAATGCAGCAAATTTGGTCAAACAGCTGATACAAATGGGTATCTAGATTTAATTTGGCGAAGAATATTTACATAAAACCTTCTTTTTTCCACCCTGTATATTATCACCAATATCACCGTTAAAAAGATCTTTTAAAAAGCTTTAATAAAACACCACATTAGCTATATATTTTTTTGACATCCCATTAAGGCATATGCCTAAATAACAGAGTACCGTGGTGACGGGTTATTAGATGTTTAACCCATCGTTCCCCTGTTTCGTCAACGTTGTTCAAGCACTGAAACATGCAGTTATGCATTTCATAGCAGCTTTTAGACAACGCGGTAGTGCTACCACGGTCGTTAAATAACTACTACCTAAATATGTCTCCCCCGCTGGGAATCGAACCGGCGACTTCTGGCTTCGAAGATCAAAGCTGTGTCCACTGTGCCACGAAGGAGACAACTTTACTAGTCTTGAAAATATGGCTATACACATCAGCCACACCTTTCAGTTCGCCTGGCAGGTACTTGTACTTATCGAAAACGCCTGTCAATTTTTTTTTTTAACCAGGTTTTTTTTTATTTGTATACCGTTAATAATATACATAGGTATGCTTGTTCATAATACGGAGATTTTTAATTTTCCTTTAGGTTTTGGTTAGTTCTGGTTAGTACACGAATTTGACATCACACCACCTACCTTTTAAAAAGTGGTGCATAGAACAAACCTAAATATGTACGAATTATATTTTTTTATTGATCAAGCCTAAAGATATGTACAATATGTACAATATGTACAGGGTAAGCTAAATTCGACGCTTTTAATAGAAAACTCATGCTTCTGTATGTTTTACACTAAAACTGACCTGCTATCTGAAAGGCTCTAATTTCAAGCCGAACTTACTACTGAAAACCGCAAGTTGCTATCTTGCGTCGTTTACTCGCAGCAAATTTTTAAATTAATTTCTCTTTTTTATCTTTGATTCTTCATAACATTTTTATTTATATGAAAAATTCTGTAAAAAAGAATGTACAACAGCTTATTATGGAGGTCGCAAATATAATTTTAATTGTTTATCTTCCCTTATATCTTATATTTTGCTGTCTCATGCAGCCCAACTAACTTTAGTATAGACCAAAGAGAATTTTATGATGAGTAATACATATATTTTAAAATAGAATGTTAAAGTTTATTGCTGAATACCGTTTCTGAAAAAAATGCGTATTTTAAGACTTATCTTTTATTCACTATAAACCACGCTTTAAGTTGTGTAATAGCTTTACTTTCTGACTTGTTATTTTGGTATTTGGTTCCTGTCTCAAAGCAGAAATAACTGTATTTTGTCATCATTCAAACTTTGATTTCGTAAGGTGCAAGGTCATTTTAATTTGAAATTTGGTTAAAGTAAATAAAAGTATTCTAGTCGGAATCTAATTCCTATTGAACGACCTAGACCTTGTTTTAAAAAAAACGGTATATTTTTGATTCATCGAACTAAAATTTATACCAGCTTGATATTAATTTAAATATTTAAGGAGTGAAAAAGAAAGATGACGAAAAACAATAATAAAATACGTCAAATTGGAGTAGTTTATCGTGATAATGACAGGCAGATTAAAATCACTATAAATATTGAACAAAAAAAAGAAAAAAACTAAATTCAAAAAGAAAAGTGGTTTTTCTCACGTAGTTCCGTAGTTTCTAAATAGTAATTTATGTAACAAGTGCATAAAGTGATACTTTTTTTCCGAATGGGTAGTTTGACAGCACGAGTCGTTAGGCGAGTGCGGCAATCCAGTGAGTAAAAAAACACTTTATGCATGTGTTACATTAGTAAATTACACTACAAGTGTGGAAAATGACTAATTTCACACGAGAGGGAATATTGTAGCACGAGGCGTTAGCCGAGTGCGACAAACCCACGAGTGTAAGAAAGTCATTTTCACACGAGTACTGTACACTATTTTTCCTACGACCACAAATTATTCACCAAAAAAAATAAATTAAAGTTTGACTGTTCAGAAAAAATAAAAAACAATTGAGAACTTTGCAACACTAGGGTGATATTTACTTTGCAACACTAGTGTGATATATACTTTTCCTCACTGCTATATTATACTGTTTTGACAATATTTTTACTTTGAAAATCACCTACCTAGAAGCATTATATAACTTTTATCATTTTGGAATTTAAAAAGGCCCTCACTTAATAAAAATTGTATGGTTTTGTTAGGTAATAACGGTAATAGTTTAATACGGTTTTCTGCTATTATAAGGGTTTTTTAAAAATTATCGATTCTTACATATTTTAGACACTCTTTTAAATAAAACGTAAGTGGCGCATATCCAAAATATTGGTTTTTAAAAAATATCAGTAAATAAACTTACGGGACCGGGGAGTGAAAAGGGGTGCTGGTTGGGGTAAAATTGGTAAAACGAGTTAATGAAACTGAACATCACATGTAAAATTAAGTAAAAATAACAGTTTTTCCTCATATTTTTAAGAAAAAATATAAAAAATATGAAAATTGTAAATGCATAACCTAAAGTCCTAAAAGTAAGAAAAAAACGACTACCAAACGTCAGTTACCATGCAAAATATGGAAAGCATTTATGGAAAGAATTTGGCAACGTCGGAAGGGTCTGATTCTATTTATGAATGGATAAAAGAAAGTGGATTCATAAAGTGTGTATTAGCCTTAGGTTTAATTAGGGATTAAAAAAATTTTTAACTAGTTGTTTGAGTACACGAAGAAAGAGAGAAAGGAATTTGATCTATAGGCTTTTTTTCTCTGGCGCTTTAGGTCGAACGGTCAAGCGGCAAGGCGGCCTCTATAAAGTGCGTGCTCAAAAGTAGAAGGGAGATTTTTAATTTGATCTACTTATCTGACAACACTGTTCCAGTCAGTGAAAGTTGTTTTTTGTGGTTATGTCTATTTTTGTTTATGTTTTTATTTTTTCATAAATTTTATTTTTACTCTTTTTAATATTGGAAGAAAGTTTATAATGTGTAGTAACTTAACGTTAATAAGATGATTTTCGCTAATTTGGGTTCTACCGTTTAAGGTAAATAAAAAGTTTTTTTACTGTCACTACAATAAATATGTCACGTGCAAAACCAATAGCAGTTTTTAGAATGACATCCTAATATGTATCACACGAGTGTTGTAAAGTACTTTGCAACACTAGTGATGTAAAGTACTTTGCAACACTAGTGTGATATAACGCATTTTCTATGCATGAAATCAGTGTGCTATTTGCTATTTTCACAAGTGGTCGTAGGAAAACTTTATTTTTTCCACGACCAAAATACCATTTTATACAAGTTTGATTTATCTAAACTTATTAATTTTAATTTTTGCAGGACAGCCATTATATTGCAACAAAAAAACGTAGTCTCCTTAATTTTTAAGGGACAATTATTCTTTTCATAACTATGCATTTATTATTTAATTTTATAAAATTGTATGTACTTACTTTTTTAGGAATAATAATTAAACAGTATAAATTTCTTTTCAATTTCTTAGTCATCCAAATTGATTTATTACTATTAATTTTTAATAATTTTTATTAAATTTATTTCCAAACTGTCAAATTTTAAAACTAGTGACACATGAACTAAAAGAAATAATAACAAAATCAAAGGTAACTTGACCGTTTGGTTCTGTCGCGTTTACTGTTACATTGCATAAATTAATATTTAAGTTTATTGTAGTAGGCGTTGAAACAAAACACTAACTCTAAGTGTAAAAAAGCTTTAAAGTATTAAAAAAGTTACCTTTTTTAACACTTTATGTAGTGTACTAGAATAAAGTACTTTAACTTCATGTTAACGATTAAAAGACATATTTTTTAATTTCTTAAAAATTAATATTATATTCGCGATTTTACACCACGGTGTATATCATAGGGCGATTTTTATTTTACCTTTAAGCATATCAGAAAAGCAAATATGTGCAAATTTAACGTCATTAAATATATTTATCTAAACACAGATTTATTGTTATACTATCTAACGCTAATAAGAGAAAAACCACAAATCAATAAAATAAAAATAAACGAATAATCTCTAGTTTTACTGATAATCATGATACAGCAAAAATAAAACTATTTTTTACAAAACAAATACGTGAAAGAAATAATGAGACATTGGCACTTTAAAAAAATGAATCGATATACGGTAATGACTTACTCTTTCCTACCATCAATAAATGAGGTCAAATTTAAGACACCTTTAGAATTTCGTTAGCGATGATTCAACGCTCAACGTTCGCGATGCGTTTCAACATGTTGCACAAGGCCGTTCTGAATTTAGGTATTTTGTTCCTGCCTGACATTCAGATCCGTTACCGTATGAAATAACTGTAAAAAGAAGAAAATGCCTACCAAATAGATACGATTCAGGATAAATTTTGGTTTAATATTGGCTTATTGTTCCATATAACAAGGTTTTTCTAAATATAATCCTGAATTTGGCGCGCCGGTGTATTTTGTATACAAATCTTCACAAAAATCACCATTTGGTTTGAAAAAACGATTTCCCTTACTACGGATCCATCTATGTTAGCAGAAGGATGCCCTTGGTATTCAGTCGAGGTTTCGAAAATATTATTGATAAATTAAAAAATTTTCGTAATTTATCTGTTTGTAAACGAAGCTTAAAATACATCGCTCGACTAGTATTAATTATTTTCTGGCTCTGTATTTTATTATTTTGACATTCTTGTGGGTGTTTTAAATACACCATTTGACCAATTATTGTAAAATTCTTTACGCACCTAATTATGATTTAATTAAGTGGTCCCGACCAGATTCTGCCCCTTAGCCGTCGAAATTCATCCAAATATACATTATTAGAAAAATTGCAACACCTAGGAATAATGAATCACATTTAATTGAATACTGTTGTTTTCTAAACAGTACTATTTGCTATTAGTAAAAATTTCATTCATTCTCTAGGTTTTAAAATTTAAAAATTTTAAAGTAATCACCTAGGTATTTGGACATTTTTAATTCAGGAATTACATTTGCGTTGTTTCGTAATTAAATTTGCTTTTTCTCTCCTTGACTTTTTAAAAGAGTTTTGAAAACATAGCAGAAATGCTATTCATGAATTTAGAAGGTCCGGTTTTACCCCTATACCAATTTTGACGAATATTGGTTAGATCATTTATTGATTGATTGATTGATTGACCATACCTAGCCATTCTTTTTACCTATACCTACCTTGTTCGCTCTTCAGTTATGTCTACTACTTCAGTCCTATGATATTATTTAACGAACTGTAGTTGTATAAAATTATCATTTAGGGAATAAAATCTTACATTATATCATATTAGGTTACGTCGGAAATACTACAACTGGTACAAAATAACATTTCTTTAAATATGTATGTGAATGGCGTACATGACGTTAAAACAAATTTATTATGTAAAAAAATTCCATTATAATTCGCTCCAGGGTACCGCAGACAGGAGAAAAAATTTCTGATAAATACTTGACGTGTAATGCAACCATAACTACACGTTTGGTTGGTCAAAAAACTGTAGTGTGGAATTTTTCACTAAATACCACACGTAAGTTAAAAATTAACCAGAAAATTTTGAAAAAACGTGTTTTTCTTTAACAACTGCATTCGTTCACTTTTATAGAGGTTTTTAAAAAAATATATACTTTAAAACAAAGAAAATAAAACTCCTGCAGTTAAAAAAAACTTTTTTTCAGTTTATTGGCAATGTTTGACACAATTGTTGTCTAAGCCCCGATAACACTTTAGCGTTGCTGAAGTACGTGATTGGTTAGACAATCTAAGGAGGCTTCGGAGGCTTCTCCCTACCATGTCCCATACGTGTTTTCTGGAAAACAGATCGGGAGGACGCGGAGGACAAAGAAGAATATTTACTTTATGTTGTTCTAGATAAGCCAAGTCAGTTATAAAAGCGATAAAACAGCTTTTCACTCTTATAGCAGTAGTTTTCCATTGTTGGGTCTTTTCTATAAATACGCTATAATCCGTTTATTTTGGTCTCCATTGTAGATGTTTGCCAAGATATCCCTTAAGGTTCAAAGAGACAACTAACTAAATAGAGATTGAGCATCTAAAGAACTTAAGACTAGAAAAATTTTTTCTAATTATTTCACTACATAGGTTTGCCTACGTATTGAGATCGTCTTTTGCATAGTAGGATAAATCAGGATATCAAAATTAAAGAACATCAGTTTATGCTTAAAAAAGTAATATACGTGGTCGTTAGGCCAATTTCTTACGATAGTTATTTAACGGGCGAAAGATAACTGCTTGAAAATAAAACTAATAACTTATGAATAAACTGCTCAAAATACAGGGTGCCTCAAAAAAATTATATTTGTTTAGATTCCTGTGTTAACACAACGCATTTAAGGAGCGCTGGGGGTATGTCAATCGGTAGCTCTTTTGGGAATCCAGTTGCTATGAAGCGTTTTGCAGAAGCAGAGCGCGCGTTTTGTTTATGCAAATTTTACAAGAACGGCAATTCTGCGACGTTAGTTCGAGGATTTTGCCACTTAAATGATGCACCAAGCATTTCTCTCATTCGGAATTAGATAAACATATTTAAGAAGACCGGTTCAACACTAGATATACCTAAATCCGGACGACCGTATGGGCTGCGATGTTATCGCGAGGAATAATCGGTCCATACTTTTTGCAGATGAAAGTGGACGTACTTGTACAGTGAATTCAGAGAGGATGTAAGATGAGATTTTGTTGCCTAAACTGCATAATTTTCTTGGCTATAACTTAACAACCTGGTATCAGCAGGATGAAGCAATGTCACAAACGTCCAGTGCCTCTCTGCCCACGAGTTCGTGAAAATTGTCCAGGCAAATCAATTTCGAGAAGAGGTGACATAAATTGGCCCCACGCAGTGCTGAGTTTGACTTCTATGGACTTTTTCCTGTGGGATCTCCTCAAATCTAAAGTCTACGTTAATATAACCAACTTTTCTGGTGCAATTAAAACAAAATATTCCCCAGGAAATGGGAGCCATCTCGGAGCCTACCTGCCAATCTGTAATCAGAAATTTTATTATTGAATTGAACGAATATCGTGAACGCGAGGGAAAACATTTAGACGGCATTATTTTTATAAATTAAATTCCCAAAGAATTTATTGTAATAATTAAAAAAATATCATTTTTAATAAATGACTATCGATTTTAAAAACATAAAATTTCTTTTGAGACATCTTGTATAATGTGGGCAGCAGAATGAAGCTTCACATTTCGTAGTTCATATTGCTATCGATTTTTAGCGTTAACCTTAGGGTTGTAGGATTTTTGCCACTGACAACATGTGAGTATGCAGTCACAGTATGTAGTGACAAAAGTCATGCAACAATTTTCTTTAAGAACATGAAACTTTACACGTTCATTTTTTCTATAAGATTTTGTAACCAATTCAGTTGCAAAATACCGTTAATTTTACGTCGTAGATAAATGAAATTCAAATTTTTTAAATTAAAATAAGTAAAGCACCGCAGATTGCATGCTAGATGTCAAGTTTTAAACACCTACTGAGAATAGTAAATAGGTTAAATCATACGTGTAGAGCTGAAACCTAATAAAAATGTATTGCAAAACAAAAAAATAATATAAACCGTTTATTAAAAAAAAACATTTAGCCTTATGCTGTAAATACATTGACTTGTTTTAAGCTTGAAATTATGAGGTAAAAATGACATTTGACATCCCCGAAGACTAAAAAATAATAATAATAATATATGGCAAAACTAGATAACTGTAAAGTTTTTTTTCAATTCATTTAACCCAGAACAGTTTTATGTTTTTCCCGAATGCTTTTATTATATTGCAATTAATGGTTTAATATTTTCAACAACGAAAGAATACTTCTAGCACCTGCATTTTACCTGAGCAAGCCTGGTTGATACACTGTAGTTTTCCTGACTAGCATTTTATTTAATGTTTATAATTAATTGTTTTTGGACACCATTCTAATATCCTCTAATACCGCAAGCTATCGCCTGTACCGCCATAAACGTTGCCCAATTACATTATTACCAGCGCGCTATATTTAATCGGAAATTGGCCATAGACGGGAAGTTTTTAAATGGTTAAAAAACCTTTAGACATATAAATTAAGTAATATTTTTAAAAACACTTTTTTTCCATAATTATAAATCTCTTAGGCTGTAAGCATTATGTAAAATATGTATTCTTAGATTTTTTAATTCACTCGAAAAAATTCAATAAAATTAGGATATTAAGCAAATTTCAGAGCCAATGAGGAACCCGAAGATAAAAAGTTAAAAGTTCAGATTTTAACACGAGTTTTCGTACATCCAGAGGCACATTTTGTTTTTATTATTGCGTTTTGATTTGTCTTTCTATTGTTCCATTTTTTTCTTTTTCTAATTATGGATAACTGGATGCTACCCGATATTAATAATTAGTCTGTTAATCTAAAGTTGTTATCATATATTTTATGATACACAAAACTACAATTCTATAATTTTTATTCCCCCTCCTCTTTATCAGAATGTAATCCTGGATGCCCAGAAAAGTAACATAAACAGGACTTAAAAGGACAAAAAGGGTAAGTAAAGATAGGCCCATATTTAATTCATCCTGAAAGCGATGCCGCCAAGTACACAAGAAATGCTAAAGTAAAGAAACCCTTCTGTGAACAATGGTTTATTGCAGCAACAAATATTTAACTCGACGAGTTTCTAGTACCACGCCACGTGCCACCGGTTTGATCATAGGACAGAGGCGAAATAAGAGAATGTTTTGTAAGTAGGTGATACGTGCTTTAGCAATGTATTTTTATTATTTATGCTAAAGTATATTTAATCAGGCTCTGTTCGAGGCTATGTGCATTCAAAAAGGTTTGTTTACTCTATCATCTTTTGTGTACTTGGAGATCATACTTGTCGCATTTAAAAACGTGGCTAAAAAGTACCTTAATATGTCAAAAAATGGCTGCTAATATTCCATTCCATAAACAATTTATCGAGTATTTACGTTCTTGGTAGGATATAGAAAATAATGTTAGGATCTAAAGCGACGAGGCGAGTGCAAACAATCACATATGGAAATGCACGATTTTAGAAGCAAGGTGTCTGGTGGCAGTGCAACCTTTCTCTTTCATTTGATATTAATGTACAAAATACAGTATTCCTGCATTGGCAAAATAACAACAAAAATATAATTGGAAATCGATGATATCATGTTATTCAATAAAATTCATATACATATTTTTTTCATATTGTAGTACGAGTATATTAATATCTCCGGAACTAAATAGTGATCACACACTCTGGCTTTAGCCATGAAAGGCCTTTAGGCTCTGATACATACACTATATTTTTAACATCTTTAAATAAAAGAAATCTTAATGTTTTGAAATAATTATAATGTCATTTTTCGTAAATGAAATTAAATTAATATATAGCTGGACACTTACTACTTTTACGAGGCGGATTTCAAAAAACAGAATGTGCCACAATGCAGCTTATGCTATACTGATTTGACACCACACCAATTTTTGTGTTATTAACGAGCACGCGCACTAGTGGTATACTTAAAAAGTGCGGTTTGTGTTAGTATTGTTGTGTTCAATATGTCAAAAGTTATTACGAACAAAGAGAATTCGCGGACATAATAAACTGTTTGATTCCTCGGTACAAAAATTGTCGTTTTAGCATCGTAGACTAACGATGAGTGAAAAAGTGGTTGTTTTTAAGCAACATCTACATCAACCGCAAAATCGAATCGCTTTGGCAAAGAGACGCCAAATCTGTGTGTTTACTGGTGTAATCAGGAAGCCTGGTCTGGTATAAGTTAAAATTTGGGATACGATTCACATATACATACAGAATGAAGTAAAAGCAGTACAATAAAGTCTTAAACAAGACCAGAGTCCTATCATAAGACAAGAAAGGGCCATGAAATAGGATTCAAGGAGGACCAAGAAGTCAACTCACTGTGTGAGATGCCTTTGGATAAAATGGAACTAAGCTACTGGCTAAACCAAGGTTTTCAAATAATTCTACCCGACAAAAAGTGCTGGGAGGCAAGCCCTTCCATTATATCCGACCTAATTTGGTATACAGACGGCTTCAAAACAGACCAAGAAGTTGGAGCAGGTATATATGGAGACAAATCAAGAATGAAAATAAACTTTGGTCTTAGACAACACCCTACTGTGTTCCAGGCCAAAATTGTAGCCATATAGGACAATATGCTAAGGAAATCATCAGAAGAAATTAATCATGTGAATAAAATCATAGTAATTTATTTGAACAGCCAGGCAGTTATCAATGCAATCAGTTCATGCAAAATCAGCTCTAAGGTGGGGCAGGATTAAGTAGTTGCCTTGGAAAGGGTGGGTTTGTCCAACAAGCTAACTATTGGGTACTGGGTACTAGGACACGCGAGGGCCACGAAGGCAATGAGGAAGCTAATAATTTGTAAAGGAGGGAGCTGGCAGAGCAATGGTAGGTCTCGAGCCATGCCAAGTAAGGTTATCAATTAGATCATGGATCATGAGGGTATATCAAAACTGGTAAATAAGAACAGCAGAACAGCGTCAAGCAAAAATATTCATTTAGTCCCCTGTAAAAATAATAGTAGGTTAACCAACAGGATATTGCAGACTAAATAAACACCTGGAAACTATAGGCCTAGCAGAAGCACACCTGCCAGGAAGAAGAAAAAACCGCCCTTTGTAGTCTGCGGTTTGCAAGGCTGTGTGTGGAGTCTGATTAAGAAGACCGGCTTGGATAGCATGCTCTACCATATGAAAAGAGGACACACAATAAACCCAAGCAGGTTGCAGTAATAAAGGATATACAATCCACTTTTAGGCTAATCTAATTTAATCCAATTTAATCCCAAACGTTACCAATATTAGTTAACAAATTTAAAATATTTTCTGCTTACAAAAAATGCCAGAATATCGAAGAGGCAACACTAAATCATTTTTTTTAAACTCTATCACAAACGTCAAAACCGGTTTGCAAGATATTGGAGGCAATAATCTGGGCATTTCTACCTCATGTGGCTTCCTCACCAGATCAGATGCTGATGGCCTAAAAGAAACACTTTGGAAAAAAAGATTTTTATTTTGGAATTTGCAAAGAAAAGTTGATTTTTGGATAGCCCCCGTCCCACGCATAATTTAAGTTTTACAAGCGATCCTAAATAATGCAAAATTACCTATATTTTTCAAAAACCCATAGTCACTTAAAATGTCTTTACTCTACAATTTCAGATAATAATAAAAAAGATCTACATACTTTTGCGAAATTTGTGATTTGGCCAAAAAAATAATTAAACTTGGGACAAAATGCAGATTGAGGATTTGCTTTTAAAACCTAAAGTTTTTTGGATAATGGGGAGGGGGTAATAAAAAAGTCCCTTTTGAGGCCAATAGCTTCTAGTATGCAGTGCATTTCTTTGTGTGTCCTTTTTTATTTCTTGAACGGATCAATTTAAAAAGTAAAACTTTGGGATATAACATTGATGCATAAATGTGTATTTGTGCTAAAATACTAAAACAATAACTTTACTTAATACAAAATGGCGGTACTTTAAAAATTACCTAAAAACCTGATTTGGAGGGCCATATTTCCAAAACTGATAAAGTTAGATAAAATAAATGTGGTATCTTATAGCTCTTTTAAAGATATTTTTATCAGTAATACAATATACAGGGTGCTTTATTAAAAAAACATTTACTTTTTTTCTACCCTGTATATTATCACCTGTCCGGATCTTGTCGTGCAATGTGGCCAGCCAATTACCACTTTGGACGTGCAACTGTTATAAGCACGTCTGACACTTGTATTCCTTGAAGGATTTCTTCGTTACGGAGTCTATTTCTGAGGCTTACTCCCAGCATAGCTCTTTCCATTGCTCTTTGTGTTACCTGGAGTTTATTTGCCGATCTGCGAGTTAGTGGCATTGTTTCCAAACCATACGTAAGAACAGGCATAATACACGGCTCAAAAACTTTTGGTTTTAGATTTATAGGGAAAACAAGATCCGGACAGATGGACCCATCGTATTCTAGTTTGGCGCCCAAAAGAAACCACAGGAGGTGGGAAGACCCCAGAGACAATGGCGCGACGACATTCAGAGAATTGCACGGCGAAATTGGATTCAAACTGCTATGAGTAGAGAGACGTGGCAAAGCTTGGAAAAGGCCTACATCCAGGAGTGAATAAATACGGGCAAAGGAAGAGAGAGAGCGAGAAAAAGAGAGAGATATTATCACCAGTATTGCAGACAAAACGATCTTTTAAGAGCTTTAAGAAAATACCACATTAGGTAGTAAATCTTACTTATCTATACTCTGTTCACTATAAATTGAGAAAAACATAAGAACATCATTACGAGCCCGTTTTACAATAGAAAATTTGATATTTTAAGTAAGGTTATGAATAATGTCATGAATGACTTTAACAGACGTCAAAATGTAAAAAGTGTCAGAATTTGTTGTCATGCTCGTTTTTAAATTATTTATGTAAAAGCTGTAGAATATGTAGTGAAAAATTCAAATTATATCGTTTTAATGTGTTTCTAAAACGTTTTTTATTTTAAAGAGTGAGAATTCAGCACAAGTTTAATTTTTAAATTGCCAGTGATGTGTTTGCTAGGACTCCAGAAGATATATCCACTAAATTAGCAAAAGCAGATCTCGTTTAAAATATGTGTTAAATATAACAAATATTTAAGTGCAGTTTAGACACTAAAATAGTATAATGTGTTAAAATGTAATTGGGTTTTAGAAATATATAAAAAAAGTAAACACAATTTAATGTTAAAAATATGTCCCAATAAATAGTAAGTTATTTAAAAAAGTTGATATTACTTTGGTATTACCGTACCCTAAAAATTAAATATGTTATATTTATATGCCTAATTTCATTGCATTTTACTCAGTCTCCCAAGTATTTTACATTTTACCTTAGTCTTTTATAATACTTAGGTGATTAAATTTGCCTTTATTTTATTCTAACTTTTTTGCCCATTATCTAACTAAATACAATCAGTATCCATATAACTGTAAATGCTTAATAAGGTTTTAAAACATTTGTATTAAATAATTCGTTGGTTTAATATTTGGGTCCATTTACAACTGAATTTTTTTTTAGGAAAAAATTAAACAAATTAATATTTTACATTAGTCAGCAAAGCCGGAATAGGCTTTAGAGTACTTTTACACTAAACTATGTTAGTTATAGTAATTTATTTGGCTTTTTTATATTTATAAGTTCAAATTAAAAGAGATTAGAAAGGCACACCTAAGTCAACTATGGAATAAAAAAATCTAATTTCATTTGAGTCCTTAATTTATTTTTCAGAATTTTTTGTTTTAAACACTAACACCTTAAGGTTAGGCAATGAACGTCTGCATTGAAACCTTTTTTGATATATTGCCACGTGAGTATAGCTTTGTTGTTTCTTTAGACCGTCTTCTTGCCACGCATTGGCAAAAATTGCCCATGAAAGTTTTGAAGTGGCACGAAATGTATATGCTTCTTATGAACAAACAATTTTACTTAAATTGTATAGTAAATTTACAAGAAAACACATCTTAATTTATTTATGATATTTTAATGTCATATTATACAACAATTAATTTAAATATTGGTGGCTAATTTTTTTGAAAAAACTGATGTACAGTTTTTCTTATTTCTGGCCTTCATTTTTTCGTCAATGTTGTCCCATAGTCCCATACTTTTTGTAAGCATTTTTTAGAAGAAAAACTGCTGTCTGTTTTATAGGCTGCCAGGACTTTGTGAAACGTAGCTTTAGAAACACCTAAAAAGTACACAAAAACTTATATTACTAAAAATAATTTATCCATCTTGACGTGGCCTTTTTGCATTCTGAAAAAATAAAATGTAGGCGCCTGGCTTACATTTTTTAGGTTTACAATCAAATTTAACAGTACTATATAGTTCTTAATTTGTACATACAGGGATTTTTCTAAACAAATGTGAACTATTATAGGTGGTGATTTCTTGTTCAAAATATCAAGAAATCACCTCCTAAAATCTTTCACATTTGTTTAGAAATACCCTGTATAAAGGTACAGAAGCAAGCTTTTAAGCAATTTTAAGTGTTGCTTAACTATAGCAACTTTAATTTTTGTAACTTTTAATATTATATCTATTTCCGTTAATTTTTTGTTTATGTGTAATAGTGTAATATATTTCTTAAATGAATAATTATTTTATTTTGGTTGCCCATTTAAGTAGGAAATAAGGAAAATCTATGATATAGCATTTTTAAAATATTTTTTAGAAAATCGAAAGTATTTACTAAACAGCGCTTTAAATTATGCCAGCTTTAGACGTCTTAAGTAGCTTAAGCAAGAAATCAAGTAACTAAATTTAGGTAGGTACATGCAGCCTTTAAACCTACTGAATTTAGTAGCGCAAGTAGATAAAAAAATATATATATTTTTTAGTTACGTGCTTTACGGCCGTATTCGCGAAGCTCAGACAAATATTTGTCAGTGCTTGGTAAATACGGCCGTTAGTAACTTGTTCAAGCTACTTCAAACGTGTAAACCGGGATTACCAATCATAGGAAAATAGTTTAACATAAAAATAATACAAGAAAGTAGTGTTAAAATAATTTATTTAATGCAAATTTTAAGCTTTATAAAACATACTCGTCATGTCAGCTCAATGCGTTTAATTGACTTTCAGTGTATTAAATACTAGCAGATAGTGATTAGACAAGGAATACCTGCATGTAAATATTCCGGATAGACTGATGCATCGGTCTTGCTTTGTTGTTGCTTTAGGCCATTATCTTTTTCACACAATTCTTCATAAATGATTTAAAGTTGCACAAAGTGTATAGATATCACTTTTATTTTATAGAATTTCTAAAAAGAAACAAAAATGCTTTATTTTATTAGGTTTTAAAACTGAAAGAACCGAAAAATAAACCTTTTGTACCATTATATGTAAGGGGTGATTAATTACGGGGTACTTAAAAAAAACTTTATTAACTACTATTTATTATCATACGGAAGAACTATATCTTACATTTATTCTTTAAAGATTATGGCTTTCAAATGTTGGCCTTAACTGCGCCCAACATGGTCTGTTCTTAAGCTCTAATTTCCGAGCGCCAAATTAATTCGTTAGAATCATCATGTACACTCGTAGCTACTGCCGCTATATTTTCTGCACTACGTGATGGACGTGGCTCATTTGGTCAAGAATTATCCAATAATGAAAATTGGAGTCCAAGTTTTTATGATGGTACAGCCAATAGTCTGGACCATAAGTTGCCCGAAGCGAACGAAACACATTTCTCGGAGAACGATGATTTTCATAATACAGTTGAACAAGTTTTAGACGTTGTGCCGGGGGCTTGGTCTTCTGTCAACCAGTACTGAACACAAATACCGTAACAGTTTGAAATTTGGACCCCTCATCTATCCAAAAATACGTAATAGAAAAAGTACCTCTAAATGAATCACCCCTTACAATATATTTTTTAGGAAATAGCTTCGTTTATTGGTAAATATAGGAGCACTTTTTTACATGTAAACATATTATTAATAAATGTAAGTAATATAAATATTTACCACCATATTCTGCTGCAATTTCTGCATTATTTGTCCTGGTAAAATGTGGGTTGTTTTTCATAAAAACTTTAAAAATATTTATGAGCATTTTCTTCACCCCTGGACACATTGTTTTTATTGGCCGTTTTTTTGTTGGTGACAAAGTCCTTTCTTTAGACGTTGATGGCTCACATTCCATTATAACAGATGCAATAATAAAATATACCCACAAATAAATACAGAATAATACAAATAAAACACAAAAAGGTAAAATTATCACATAAAAACGCAAAAAGTTAACTGACAAGTAATAATTTTTTGACGTTAACTCTACCACCTTGATTATTTAAATATATTGGACGTTGCCAATATGTCAAAAATTAAGGGATTATTATTGGCATACCGTAAATTTTATAAATATAAAATATAAAAACATTATTATTTTCCTATAAATTTACAAAAGACAAGTTTTTTAATATAACAACCACCTTTTTAAAGTGTAAAAAAGTTTTTTAGACAATTTAATAAACATAAGTAGTATTTTCATATTAATATAAAAAAACTGGCAACACACTAGAATTGGTAATAACAATTTAAGAAAATCGTTTGGTGAATGTTTATGCTCCAGAACTTATTTAATTACTCTAGGTGTATTTTTATTAAAATTAAACCTCTTAAATTATTTATATTAACTTTTTGCGTAAAATATTATAATAAAGTAACTTAAAAATAATGAATAAAGTGCATAAAATGGTTAAATTAATATGGTTTACTTAACCTAAAGTACTCAGATCTCATCAAATGAATTAGGAATTTTTTAACGTTCCGGAACGCGCCATTAATTTTAACCTTTTGAAAACCTTCTCTGTCAGTTTTGACAAACTTTTCGCCAGTGTAATAAGGTCTTTAAATTGACCAATAGGGTGTATTTTTCTTCTATTGTTTTTGCTTTCGTCACTCTCAATTTATAGTGAACAGAATATAGTTTCGGAAATATGGCCTTTCTAATCAGGTATTTGGGTAATTTTTAAAGTACCGTCATTTTGTATTAGGTAAAGGTATTGACTTTATATTCTAGGGTTATAAAGAACTCCTTAGGACCTACAAGACCCCTCTTTCCCATTAACTTTTTTTTCCAAGATGGCGCCCAGCCGCCATCTTGAAATTTCCATCTGTTAATTTCACTCTAAAATATAGTATTATTGCATCAATTTCATATTCCAAAATTTTACTTTTTTAAATTGATTCGTTCAAAAAATAAAAGAGGGGGACATTAAAGAAATGCACTGCATACTTGAAGCTATTGGCCTATAAAGGGAAAAGATTAAAGAAATGCATTGTATATTTGGTCCCATGTCTCAGTTTTTAGATAAAATAATTTATAAAATCTTATCTCCCCATGTATGGAATGGTGTTTTGCAATAAAACGTCTTAGACTATATTAAAAAACACTACGACGTTATAGGAAAAACGCTAAGAAACAATTTATTTATACACCTTAACTACAATTAAATCATAAATTAAGTAAATATTATTTAATAAATTTATAAACATTTACATTAATTACGTAAATACCTACGTATTGTTATTATTTACTTTAACAGTCATCTGAAAAACAATTGGATAAGCCCATAATAATGACATTGATGGTTTACAATCTTGTTTTTGTATTTCAGTAATAAAATTACAAAAAAACATTATGTAAAAACCCATAAGAATCATCAACAGCATGGTTCAAGTATCATTTTTGTGTATCAGAGTACTCATGACCCAAATATTGGGTCAAGCACATTATACTAAAGATTGGCTTAAATAAAAATACTACTTAGCATCATACTTTTTGTGAAAAAAAAGAAGATATAGTGTCATTTTAATGCGAGTCGTACTATTTTTAATAAAAACTATTTTAAATTCTTGTCGTTTTTAAACAATAAAGTAAAGAAAAATGAGACATAAAATTTTTGTCCTTGCATGTATATTTTCTCCACGTGAGGTTCTTGAGTTCAGTGTCAAATTAATATTATTTATTGTTCGTGCTTCCGTTTACCTAAGTAGAATCATTAATAATCCTATTTACTATTTTAAATAATTTATAAAGATAAAATTTGTGGTAAAGAAAAATTAAAACGCCCTAAAGAAACAACTTCCTAACATCCATTTTATAATTGAATATACATATGATAAAATTACATAGTTTAAAATATACAGGGTCCGTTTATAGTAGCCGGATCTTAAAAGCCGCTGCAGCTACGAAGACGGTTACATGGAGAAAGTGCATCAATAAAATAAAGGTAAATTAAATCCTTGTATCCGGTTAAGTACCTCCACTAAATATAAGCCCCGTATACAGGGCCGATCGTAAAAAGCACAAATATATCCATCAGAAATTTTTGAGCGCGTCAGATTAAGAGTGGGTGAGTTAATTACATGCTAAATAGTGTATATTTTACAAATCTTATTATTTAAGAGTGACACGAACAAACCGGAGGACTACAAAGTTGTAAAAAAAATCATTTTGACATTCTCGAGCGTGGCTCTGTTTTTTTAGAAAATAATTTATTGATAACGAAAGATATATCATCTGATACGATCCGAACGATTTCCAGTAGCCCAAATAATAACAGTATTTTTTGACATATGTAAAAATCTATAGTCGTTTCCCACATTGATAAAAAGGTATACATTATATAACATTTTTTTCTTCTTATCATCTAAGCTTCGCAACCCAGTAGGTCTCTATGACGCTCGAGTAAATCCCCATTTAGCATTGTGGGCTCCTCTACCATAAGTAATTTCTGGATCCAGAAATTTGGTCATTTTCTACTGAGAAAAACACCTTGTAGGTAACTATGTTTACTGACTAAATACATTTTTTGTCGAGAATTAAGGTGTCAAAAATATAAATTTTCTTTTTAATAAATGAGTAGAAGTTTAAAGGAATTTAACTGATGAATATTTAAATAGAACATGAAAATAAGGCTGTAAACAACCTCAACTATTTAGCAACCCAAAATGTTAAATTTAAGGTTTGAAAAACAGCTATAAATTGGTCACAAAATGGTAATAAATTGACACTAAGTGTGACAAATTGGTCATCATTCGCCAACTTTTTGCAGCGTGTTTAAAATATCATGCCCATCAAAAAATTTTAGCGGCTCAAATTAATCATTCATGGCTCAATCAAAAGAATGCAATTGGTCAAAATTGTTTAGTATGATTAATTAATTGGTCACCAAGACTAAAAAGCTTGACATTTAAGGACAAGAAAATTTTGTGGGCGGCCCAAAATTAAAAAACTCAGATTCAAAAACAAATTCTAAAAGCTAGTAGCAATTAAAAAATTGGTAAAAGGTATTTAATATTTGGTCAAAATTACTGAAATAAATACCAGATGTCAACTAATTTATTTGACAAGCCATAACTTCTAGCGTATTCGACAAATCAAAATGAGATTTCGTATAGGTAAATGGTCTAGGAAAACGAGAGACTTCACATATTTCTCACTTTTTGGTTACTCCCGATTTACCCGGAAATTACTCCAATTTTAAATTTTTAAAAGAAAAACCCTGTATATTTTGACAATTTTGGATTCCTGAGACAATTCAAAATTTTAATTTGACAATTCAAAATTTTAATTTGACATTTTAAAAGTTTTAACGCCTTCTTGATTTTATGAGAGCCATTTGTAGTAGGTTTAGCATCCAGGTGGCTCTAATTCTTTATTTATGACTTTATTTTAAATCTGATCGCAAATAAATTGGTATTATTAGATTCGTCAAAAAATCCTGTTTGTCTAAAAGGGTTGCCATTTAACAAAAAAAAAAAAATAGTTGGACACGGAAATGTCAATTTGCTAAATTGTTTTATTCCTATCTATTTTTTCAGTCATAAAAACTTTGCGATTGTATTGTTCTAAGATCACCTGGGGTAACTAGATTAATTTGCGCCGAATCATATTAAAAATAGCTCTAAAAAATCAAGTAGACATAATTTTTTCTTAATATGTCACTTTCTGACTAAGAATTGTCTCAGGAATCCAAAAACGTGAAAATATACAGGGTTTTCCATAAAAAAAAAAAAAATTGTAGCCATTTTCGGGTCAAACCGCAAGTGACTGGAAAATACAAAATATGCTTAAAGTCGCCTCTGCTCATACCATTTAGCTAAAATATCATTTTATTTTGATATGTCTAGGAGTTAGGGCTTGTCTAATAAATTCGTCGACACCCGGTATAAAGAGTTTAAAATTTCAAGGTCACTAATTGCTACATAAATACAGGGTGTTTTCTAACAACGGTACGAAGCTTTAAGGTGTGATTCCTTATGTTATTTTATGAAAAAAGTTTCTATAAACATATGTCGTTGTTGCTTCCTTACTGAGATACAGGACGTTAAAATTTAAGAAAAAATCAGTTATCTCTAAATATTTTTAATATGCTTAAGCCGGTTTGGATAAAATTCGGAACATTTTTTAAAGTATTAAGGTGTTTATTACCCAGTCAATCCTAACCTGGTTGTTATTCTTAGGTCCAGTGGCGTCTCAGTGGGTATTGCAACTTATATTATTAAGAAAAAAAGTACGCAACTGACTTTTTTTGACGTTTTTATATGTTTTTATAATTTAGCAATTAACAATGCAACTTTTTAATCTTTGGTATTTTTTTTGGTTCTATCTTTGTTATCGAGAAAAAATAGTAAATCTACTTTAATATCTTCTAAAAAGTACCCGTAGACAACATGATATAAAAAGCAAAAATTAAAATAAAACAATTATTTGCTTTAAATAAGTCAGCAGTCGTGTATTTTATCAAAAATTCAACACCACTGTTTTTTGACCAATCAAATATGTAGTTTTAGTTGCATTACCATGACAACACAAGTATTTATCGGAATTTTTTTCTCCTGTCTGGGGTACCCTGGAGCGAGTTATAGTGGAATTTTTTTGACATAATCATTAAATTTGTTTTACCGTCATGTCTGTCATTCACATACATAATTAAAGAAAATATTAGTTTGTACCAGTTGGAGTATTTCAGACGTAACATATTACAAAATAATATAAGATTATAAGTCCCTAAATGACGATTTTATATAACTACAGTTAGTAAATAATATTATAAGAATGAAGTACTAGACATAAGAGAAGATCGAACGAAAGAAAGGTATGGGTCTAAAAAAATTAAAGTAAGATTTTTTTACCAACTGTGGTAATATAAGTGATATATAATATAAAAGAATAACTATGATAAGCTTTAAAACTACACATATTTGCAACTACAATTTGTAAAATGGAAAATATTTATTTAATAGTAAAACTTTAAAGCTCGAGTCAAAGTTACAAAAATTAAATTTTAAATAATGTTATTATATACAAACTTAGTGTGAAATTTTCTTACCGAATACCACACGTGCCTAAATTATTCCGGGAAATTTTTCTTGGCCACGAATATTTTAAGAAAATTCTTATAATAATTTTCAAAATATTCATGGCGTTATAAAAATTTCAGAAAATAAGTTTTGCACTAGTGGTATAACAATCGAAAATTGTCATTTTTCCCATTTACTTAGATCGAAATTCTTTATTTTTTAATTTTAGATTTTATTTTATACTGTTTAGGGCTACTTTTTAGAATGAGCTAAAGTGGCTTTATTTTTTTCTCAGAAACTAAGCTAGATATAAAAAAAATACAAGAGATTAAAAAGTTACATTATTAATTGCTTGTTTATAAAATATATAAAACGCCAAAAATGTCAGTGGCGTACTTTTTTTTAAAAATATAAGTTGCGGTTTAACTGAGACGCCACTGGACTCAATAATAATAATCTGGTTAAGGCTAAATAGGCGCCTTATAACTTTAAATAAATGTACCAAATTTTATTTAAATCGGCAAAAGCATATTAAAAATATTTAGAAAAAATGTTTTTTTTCTTAAATTTTAACGCCTTGTATCTCAGTAAGGAAGCAACTTCGGACCTATGTTTATAAAAACTTTTTTATAAAATAACATAAGGAATTACACCCAAAAGTTTCGTTCCGTTTTTAAAAAACACCCTGTATATTTAGCACCTCAACATACCGGGTGATGCTCGCTGGGCGAGACATAGGAAATCCCATTTAATTTTTAATGGATTCAATTATTGGCTCCCTAATTATTTTAGAGAAAAATTCTATTAAAGTTTATTGAAGTGCATGCAAATCTACGTCCATAGTAAAAACTTTAGATTTTTGGTTAACCGGTTTGCTAGTTAGATGCTAATATATTGGAAAAAATTGTTACATTATTATCGCCTCATATTTATGAACAACAAAAAAATACCAGTTAGCGTGACATAACGTTGTCATTTTAAAATTTAAAGCTTTATTATTATCAAAAAATCGTAGAGCGAAAAGATTAACCATAAGTCATACTACTGAAGAAAAAGTATTGATGATTAAATGGTACTATCAAGGAAATAGTTACCAAAAGGTGTCAGACATGTTCGCTGCACAGTATTCGAAAATCAACAGTCGATGGGCTATCAAAAAATTTGAGACCTGATATTTCGCCAAATGACTTCCTCTGGGGCCATTTAAAAAGCATGATATACAAGGATAAAAATTACTCTAATCTAGATGAGTTAAAAAATGCTATTTCTGCAGAATGCAATAAAATTTAAATTTACCAGTTAGCCAATGTAAGAAGACAATTTTATAAAAGTCTGGGTTATTGTCTAGCAGTCAATGGAGGAATATTTGAAAATTTTCTTAAATCTTATGTTTATTTTCAATATATTAATTATTGTAATATTATTAATAATTTATTGAAGCATGTAAATATTATAATTGTCATAAGTTCTTGAAATTTGTTACTCTTGTTTAGTTAAACTTAACTTAATTCGTTTGTATAAATACAACTTTAATCTTTTTACTGTACGATTTTTTGATAATAATAAAGCACTAAATATCAAAATGACAACACTATGTCACGCTAACTGATATTTTTATTGTTGTTCATAAATATAAGGCGATAATAATGTAACAATTTTTAAAAATATATTAGCATCTAACTAGCAAACGGGTTAACCGAAAAATCTACAGTTTTTACCATGGACGTAGATTTGCATGCTCTTTAATAAATTTTAATAGAATTGCTCTCTAAAATAATTAGGGAGCCAATAATTGACCCCATTAAAAACTACATGGGATTTCCTATGTCCCGCCCGGCGATGCATCACCCGGTATATATTTGGATGTTATTTAATGCTGTATAACAATTAGTCGGTCCCGAATTTGTAAGAACCTGTATTTTATCAGCTTATGATCAATTCAAAGACGTCCAGAATGTGTGGTTTTTGATTTGCGTTTTTATAAAAATTATATTTGTTAAAAGATGTGTTTCCTAATATTTTTTATTTAAAGGTAAAGAAGTTCAAACTTATTATTAATTATTATTAATGTAATGATGGTTTCAATATTACTATCAACTGTAATTTTTTGGCATCAATGTTGAAACTTGTCTAATTTAAAAACCTGGCCGAAAAGGTACTAGGTGAGGTTAAAAGCAAGCGTCATATTATGTCATAAGTCCTTTAATTAATTTTTCATTTTATATTATCTTTTAAATAATATAATAGATTTTTTAAAATTAAGCTAAAATGTTTAATTTACTTTTAGTATATTGTAACAAATGCGAAAAACACTACCACAACGAAATAGTAAAAAACAATTCGTAGTATTTACTATATACGTCATCAAATGGTGGATTACCCAAATGACGCACACAGATAATACATTTAGATTCATTACACATTTATCATAGAAAAACATGCTATACCAATTAAAAACACATTCAAAGTAAACACTAAATAATTTTAGAATTTAAATTCAAGACATGTCAAATGATTGTCAACTCGAAGAAGAACTTTCTTCGAAATCCACCTGAAATTTCCGAAATACGTAAAAGAACGGCAGCGTAACGTTCATTCATGCCAAGAAGAAACCTTGATCAAGTTGGC
This sequence comes from Listronotus bonariensis, assembly GCA_014170235.1. Classification (NCBI taxonomy): domain Eukaryota; kingdom Metazoa; phylum Arthropoda; class Insecta; order Coleoptera; family Curculionidae; genus Listronotus; species Listronotus bonariensis. Next base: position 64,484 of record JACEGR010003359.1, read on the forward strand.
CATATGATTCACGATTCCTGCTTGGGCCGCGTAGGTTACCGTAACAAAAGCACACACCAATCCGACGTATTCAATTAGGGGACAATAGTAAATTCCCCTAACTTTTTTGTTTATTATTTGATATTGAGTTAAAATTTCTTAAGAGGGCCAAATTGACTATTCAATTTCAATGTATCTAGGTTGCTCTATCTAGCTCCTTAGATTAAAAGTAATACTAACCCTTACGATTTTTGTGGTAAACTTGTCCGAAAAAAGTGACGCGTTCGCTCAGTTCAAAACCCGAAATAATAAACATTAACAGACTGGGTTAAAGCGCCGCTTCCATATACGGCGGTATAAATATTCGTAGTAGACTCGTCAAAACGAACTCTCTATAAAAGTTTTCAAAGAGTTTTGAGCAGAAGGTCCATTTTGTAACTTGCCCAGGAATTTTTACTTTTTTAAAGAAAAATAGGAATATTTAATTTGACAATTTACTTTTCGCCGAAATATGCCTGGGAGGATTTTTATTTATCCCTAAGCAAAACGCTATTTATCTCGTTTATTAACATAATCTTAAGAAAAAACACTTACCACTCTATAAATCGCTTATAAGTACTGGCTGGACGGAGTTGGTTCCTAAAAAGAAATTTTAAAAATTATGCAATAATACCTATACAGGGTGATTCTTAACCTACAGTTTGTCTACGTAAGTTGGCGGCATATGAGAAACTGTTTTATTATTAGTTTTACGAAAAAAGTTATTTTTAAAAAGTTCTGCATGGTCCAAAACCTAAAATGCAATCATCAGATATCAAATTGTGTCAGGTATGTACGTACCTGTATAATATCTCAAACTGTTTTAAAGAAAAAAATATCAGAATTAAAAATTACTTTTAAATATGCAATTTTGTTAAATTCAAAAAACAAAAAACCAAATTTTTGATTTTGATACAAAATCAAAAAGTTTTTAGAAGTAAAAATACTTTAAAACCTTGCTTTTTAAATGCATTTCCTAAATTGTGTTAAACAAAACCCTACAACACAAAACAATAAAGAAAAACAACGAATTTTTTTTATGTTAATAGTACTGTTAACATGATTTGCAATAACTCTAAAATATGGGTACAAACATTATTTAAATAAGGCCGGTATTTATAATTCCCAAGCTTAATACTTGCAATAATTTTCTAATACCTTATTTTAAAAGGCGTTAAATTTTCTCTAAAAGTTTTAACTTTTTTAAAACTGGTTTAGTAGTTTTCGAAAAACCCTAAATATCGGGTGCCCATAGCCAGGTACCTCTCACTTAAAACAATTTTATTCCTTAAAATATCAAAATAAAAATTGGCACGGGGTTATCTTGAACCTTCAAAATCATTTTCCATTAAAATTAGTAAAAATAAACCGGCTACCTTAAAATAAAACAGTTTTCGACTTAATCAAAGGTGATTGCAACTGAACTAATCGAACAATGCACATTTATGTGATCTTTCTACAACCGGATTTTTGTGTGACACAGCCGGTATTTGAGGTGAATTTTCTTGGAAACTATTAAACCGACTTTAAAAACAAAAAGCTGTTAAAAAGAGAATTTTAAACGCTTTAAGATCACTAATCACTTGACCCTCTTTCATATTGGACACGTTTTGACGTTTGTGTTAGTGACGGGAGGGAATAACCATTAACAAGCAAATTTTAGCACAAAAATGTGTCCTTTTAAAAATAAAAATTACCGTATTTTAGAATTTTCTTATAAGTGTACAAATAACGAAATTATACGTGGTGCTTCTTTTTAATTGAAATGCACTGTTTAAATAAAAATAACTACAAGACGAATTTACTGACTACTTCTAAAATCTGCAGCATACAGTTCCAGTATTGTAATTCACATATTTAAATGAATCACATTTGTTTTAGAGTTAATTGCTAGTAACGACTTGTATGACCACTACAATTATTTAAATAAATGCTCATAGGAAAAATATATATCGTCGTATTTAATCCCCATTTAACAGGATTTTTAAGGGGTCAAAATTTAAATGTAAGAAATATAACAACCACATTAATCAATTTTAGGCGAAGAACCAATTCTAAAACGGTATTTACTAATCGGTTCTGTTGATGTTTAAACAATGTATTATATGTCAAAGTTGTCACCAATTATTACCGCGGTTATAATTGGTTGAACGTCTAAAATTGCTGATTGTGTTAAATTCATAATAAAAATCAAAACATGAAAAATAATGCCGCCTTTACATAAAGCCACTGCTACTGCTCCTTTCCGGTCACTGTTGATGTTTCTGCCTCTTATTTAAGTTTCTTTAAATTGCCGCCACTAAAAAGAGCCCAAGCAACGTATTTTTAAACTCGCGCTGCTCACTTTCCTGCACAATTTCCTGCTCACTGTCGCGGAGGTAATATTGACTGATAAGGAAACTCTTATAACATCTTACTTTTCGATTCATACGATTATCAAAATAAATATTAAAATCAGTTGGCATGCTTTTAAAATCATATTGAATGCCGTCTGTCGTTAAATGTGGTTCGGAACCCATCCAGGGACGGTCATAGGGGGCCATGGAGGCCCTGGCCCCCTTTAATGCCACATCTTTTGTATTTCATACATATCTAATGGCAAATATGGGCATTTTGGGCATTCAATGATGATATCCACCCCCAGGGCTGGTCCGAGGGATGAGGGTGATAATGAAATTGAAAAATGAGAACGTGAGGACCTTTTTCTTTTGCTCTTGAAAAAGTCTAAACTTATTTTTAAAATTTTATTTCTTTCGAGGGGCGCCAAAATTTTTGTTTTTTGCCACATCACTCACTTTTCCTCGGCCTATGGCCCCCTCAGAAAGTCGACATGACCGCCCCTTAACCCATCTTCAATTGTAGGTCTCGTCTGGATGACATCTAAAGGGCTGGTTCAAAGATAGTAGTTATTTGTTTAATGTCCGTGGTGCATTATCTAAAAATATGCACATTTCAGTATTTGGGCAACCAACACCACCGGTACCGGATTTTTAGTTTCTATATAAACCTTCGGGAGATCCTTTAAAGGGAAATCAGTTGGCATTCTCTTTTAAAAACACGGTGTGTCGTTGAATAAGGTTCAGAATTCACCTTAAACTGTAGGTTTCGTCTGCATGTTTCGGTACTTGGAACCAGTACCCACGATACCTAGCAGTCTTTTTAAATTTTAACAGCAAATTTCTCATACAAATAAAATTAACTTTGTTGTTAGTAAAAATAAATAAACTAATAATTATTAAAACGTCTCGAAAAAAATATTTGTTAGGGAGATCTTCTACATTTTTAGTGACAAGGCCAGTAATGAAATGGACTTCATGAATCCTTTAAAAACGGTTTTAGGTAAATTCTTTTTAACAAGTCTACCGCTTTAACCCAGCCTATCAATGTCAAATGTTTCGGGTTTTGGACTGGGCAAACGCGTCACTTTTTGTGGAACAAGTTTACCACAATGCTTTACATACAATTTTTAACGTAGAATGTAATAAAAACACAAATTTTACTTTGTTATTTTGTCACATATTTTATATTGCTTTTTGCGTTACTGCAGTTTCGACATACTATGTCATTTTCAAACGACTTTTTAAAAGTGAATGAATTACAAAAAAGTGCATAAATTTATACCTTATACCGTAAATTTAACATCTGGTTTAACCTTTACAATTGTTAGGTCCTATCTTTATTGTTACAAGTATATTGCTATAATAAACTTTTACAGTTAGTCGAAAATATTAAATAATTGGGAATTTTTATGTCTGTTTGCAGATTAAGAAGATTTACATTATTATTTTTATTGTGTTTATAAATTTCTATGTTCTCTAATATATCTAATTTTTTACTTTTTTGTTCTAAGTGTAAAATTTTTATACTATCTATATTAGGGAAAGAATGACCAGAGTCTAGAAAATGGTTTGAAAAATTTGAATTTCTTTTGCCTAATCTAAATGATGCGTAGTGTTCTTTAAATCTTTTTTCGAAGCTTCGGCCTGTTTGTCCTATGTAGCAACTATTGCACTCTGAACATTCTAGCTTATAAACTCCAGATTTTTTATGTTTATTAATCTTGTCTTTTACGTTAAAAAGGTGGTTGGATAATTTTTGTGATGGTTTAAATGCTATTTTCATATTATTTTTACTTAAAATATTTGCTATTTTGTCAGATATAGGTCCAAAATATGTAAGGGTTGTGTATTTTTGTCCGAGTTGGATGCTTTTATTTTTGGGTATATTTTACTTATGGTATTTAATTTCTGTTTTTTGTTAATTAGGTTATTAATGTGTTTAATTTTGTAGCCGTTATTTATGGCAATCGATCTGATGGTATTTAGTTCTTTGTTTAATTTGTCTTGTTCTAGTGGGATGGCAAAGGCTCGGTGAACCATAGATCTATATGCTGAAAATTTGTGGCTATTTGGGTGATTAGAATTACTAGGAATGGTTGTATCTGAAAATGTGGGTTTTCTATAAATATCAAATTTCAATTTATTATCAAATTTTGTTATGCTTATATCTAAGAAATTGATACAGTTATTTTCTTCTTTTTCTACTGTAAATTTTATTTTTGGATGAATGGAATTTAGGTGGTTTAATGTAAGTTGTAACTCTTCATCAGTTCCGGTAAAGCAAACAAGGATATCATCCACGTATCTATACCAAAAATGTATGTGTTTAGCAAAAGGTGTATTTAAAAAATTTTCTTCAAGTTTTGACATAAATATTTCAGCAAGTAACGGGCTAAGGGGTGATCCCATTGCTAGACCATCATTTTGTTTATAAAATTTGTTATTAAACTGAAAGTAACTACCGTTAATGCAGAGTTTAAGTAATTCTAAAATTTCTTGATGTTTTACTATGTTAATATTATGGTGAACCAATCACCTTAAAAATAAAACACTTTTAAATAACTCCACGTTAATATCATTTGATGTCACAAATATGTTTCCGAATATCCCAAACCAAGATTGTATAGATATTATAGATGAAATGCTTTTCGAAAAAAATATTAACATAGTAAAACATCAAGAAATTTTAGAATTACTTAAACTCTGCATTAACGGTAGTTACTTTCAGTTTAATAACAAATTTTATAAACAAAATGATGGTCTAGCAATGGGATCACCCCTTAGCCCGTTACTTGCTGAAATATTTATGTCAAAACTTGAAGAAAATTTTTTAAATACACCTTTTGCTAAACACATACATTTTTGGTATAGATACGTGGATGATATCCTTGTTTGCTTTACCGGAACTGATGAAGAGTTACAACTTACATTAAACCACCTAAATTCCATTCATCCAAAAATAAAATTTACAGTAGAAAAAGAAGAAAATAACTGTATCAATTTCTTAGATATAAGCATAACAAAATTTGATAATAAATTGAAATTTGATATTTATAGAAAACCCACATTTTCAGATACAACCATTCCTAGTAATTCTAATCACCCAAATAGCCACAAATTTTCAGCATATAGATCTATGGTTCACCGAGCCTTTGCCATCCCACTAGAACAAGACAAATTAAACAAAGAACTAAATACCATCAGATCGATTGCCATAAATAACGGCTACAAAATTAAACACATTAATAACCTAATTAACAAAAAACAGAAATTAAATACCATAAGTAAAATATACCCAAAAATAAAAGCATCCAACTCGGACAAAAATACACAACCCTTACATATTTTGGACCTATATCTGACAAAATAGCAAATATTTTAAGTAAAAATAATATGAAAATAGCATTTAAACCATCACAAAAATTATCCAACCACCTTTTTAACGTAAAAGACAAGATTAATAAACATAAAAAATCTGGAGTTTATAAGCTAGAATGTTCAGAGTGCAATAGTTGCTACATAGGACAAACAGGCCGAAGCTTCGAAAAAAGATTTAAAGAACACTACGCATCATTTAGATTAGGCAAAAGAAATTCAAATTTTTCAAACCATTTTCTAGACTCTGGTCATTCTTTCCCTAATATAGATAGTATAAAAATTTTACACTTAGAACAAAAAAGTAAAAAATTAGATATATTAGAGAACATAGAAATTTATAAACACAATAAAAATAATAATGTAAATCTTCTTAATCTGCAAACAGACATAAAAAATTCCCAATTATTTAATATTTTCGACTAACTGTAAAAGTTTATTATAGCAATATACTTGTAACAATAAAGATAGGACCTAACAATTGTAAAGGTTAAACCAGATGTTAAATTTACGGTATAAGGTATAAATTTATGCACTTTTTGTAATTCATTCACTTTTAAAAAGTCGTTTGAAAATGACATAGTATGTCGAAACTGCAGTAACGCAAAAAGCAATATAAAATATGTGACAAAATAACAAAGTAAAATTTGTGTTTTTATTACATTCTACGTAAAAATGTATTGTCACAAAGTAACGGACTACTCAATAGATTCTTTACAATTTTTAAATATTGTGCTAAAAATCGTAAGAGTTACAGTCACGAAACCTCCCCACTCCAGTACCCGAATCATTTGTTTTGAGCCCTCTGGTTTTATGACTCTTATCATTTTGACATAATAATTAAAATTGATTATAAAACATTATGGTAAACTTGTCCAACAAAAAGGTGACTCGTTCGCACAGTTCGACACCCGAAACATTTATTATAATAAAGACGCATAAAGCTCCCGCTTCCATATAGGGCGGTATGAATATTCGTGGTAGGCTTATCAAGAAATCCCCCTAAGAGGGCTTTAAAATATGAACTCCGTTTCATTTCTGGCCCAGGCACTATTTACTTAAAAATGTGTATACCATGGCAATTTTACTTTTTTTAATAACAGGAAAGCCACAAAAAGGTCTTCTCTAGTTCTTTTTGAATAAGCTGGTATCAACGTACACAAAAAACATTTTTTAACTTTAGATTATAAAAGAATATTTAAGACACTAAGCCCGAAGATGCACCATATTGCAAAACAATACAAAATTTCTACTCAACTAAACATGTTTACCTTAAACCACGAAACTGACTAATTCTCACTCGTAGGTGGAGTAAATATAGTTATAAATATAAAAGTTATCAAGTCCCTCGTTGAATCCAAAATTTTATTACCCCACTTGTCGGCGCCTTTTTGCGCTGATAGTAGAGAACAAAGCGGCGCAGTTTAATAAAGTTTTTTATAAAACCGAGTGGCGGTATTGTGTGTATGTTTTTATGGTTTCTCTTATTTAATTCCAACGAATATATCACCTAATTGCAATACAATTATTAATCAAAGAGTCAATAAATATTTATTGATGTATGTTTTTTCCCATTATAAGTAATAACATACCTTGACAAATATAACAACTAGTAATAATAATACATACATAATAATACATTCTGTTGCACAAGCACTCAACAAGACCAGTTGTTATTACTTTTTTTCTCATCAAAAATTCAAAAAGAAAACTTACCAGGACGAGAACAGAGAAGTATTATTATAATTTATTAATAATCTTTAATAAACTTTATTTTTTTAAATTGGACATTATCTGGTACTCTTTATGAATAATAAAGTATGATTTTTCTAAAATTAAAGGGCAGTATTTGATTTTACCCCAATTTTTTTATGTCCAACAAAAAGCATTTTTATAAGCTTTCAGAGAGGTGCCGCATAGAGGGTGTTGCCATTTCCAGATTTTAAAGTTACTGGGGGTGCAGCTTAAGGAGTTGATGGGGGTGTTTCAAAAAATACGTCATTCATATTCCCAGGTATTATAAATAGAAACTTTTTTTTTAATATTTGCCGTGTTTTAGAAAATATAGCCATTATAGGTTTTGAAAAACGCATCCTGTATTTTGAAATAAGTTAGCATAAATATATGGGTCAATCAACTTTTTGTCCGGGTTTAAATTTTTTTATATTCATATATTTTGATTATTTTTTATAATATTTATTTATTTTTATTAATAGATAATTAATTGCTTAATTATAGTCTGCAATAAGCGAAGCATTTAAAAAAACACATGCCAGTTTTAATGTTAAAACCAGAAAAAATCTACGTTGGGTACGTCTTCTGTACACATAATTCAAACTCATAGTTAAGTGATTGGTTGTCCAAGCGACTGGTTGTCTCAAGGGACATTTTTTTAACTTTGATCTGTCTGATAAAACATAGTTTATTTTTGTTTGTTTTTATATGTTTACGGTAAAATTTAAATTAAATACAATCTATAACACCATAATTTATTAAAAATATATGTATTAATTACCTACGTATTTCTGCTGGTTAACAAGGAACACATATTAAAGCCAACCACCCCCTTTAACGAAACTTGATCGATTAAGGCCGTAGCTATGAAAAAAAAAATGACCATTGGTCGCAATCATTTACTAAGAACATTAACTAACCAATCCTGTGCACACAATGCCATTCAAAATTTTAATTTTAAAAATTGTGCGGTTGTCCAAAAGACTTACGGTGCGACAGACTTTTCTGGGCCCAAATATTTTTGCCAAGAAATCCCAAATTACACTAATTTAAAAACACATACCCATAAATTAATGTTTAAAATTTCAATTTATTAAATAAAAGCGGTTTTTAGTAGTTATTAGTTTACCAGGGACAGAGTGATTTTGCGCTTGGAGAAATAAAAGTTGTTTAACCCATACCCTAAACTACTTAGCCAATAGAGAGCGTCAAAAATTTGAGAATCTTCTATTTGTCCTGAATTTCCTATTTTTTACATCCCAAGCAGCAAGCTGACGTCTAATTGACGTCTTTTTAGTCATTTTTGGTCACAATTGGTCAGCAAAGACGTCATCAAGATGACGACAAAATGACGTTAAACTGAACCTCCGTAAGTCACAGACAAAGACGTCCCGTTAATGACGTCGTAATGACGTCTTTAAGATGACAAAAAGTTGACTGCATATACTTTTTTTTTAAAAGCTAAAATGATACGATATTTTATTTGAAAATTAAAATAGGAAAAAACTCCTTACTGCTTGCAATTTCCTTGCAAGCAAGTAATGCAAGATGCAAAGGTCGCATTTCTCGGGACACTGTCCAACCTGGAGAGGCAGATTTTTACACTAGCCGAAGATATTTCTTTCAAAGCTAATTGAGATCACCAATCGCAGACCAGTCTCAAACTATTTTGGTCTCATCGGTACGGTATAGGCGATAAAGAGATGTTAAATAAACGTAGTAGTTTATTGTCCATTACGCCACCTATCGGTAGAAGTTTTTTCCTATTTTAATTTTGTAAAATTATTAGTCTTATTTTTCTGCCATATGATATTTCAGTTGGATTTTGATAGGAATCATATAATGTCACAAAATTTTTCTGGCGGGTTTTCTAAATATGACGTCATTAAATGTTTTATGAGCTAGTATGACGAAAAAATGACGTCAAAAAACACGTCATTAAAATGACGTCATAATTTTGGTCTGATCACGTCCTATGACGAAAATGACCAAAAATGATCAAAAATGACTTAAAAATGACGTCATAATAACGTTAGCTTGCTGCTTGGGATAGCGGTACTTAAATATTGGTATTGGCTCGATCTGTCGACAAAAAATGTGATGTCCGCCTTTCTTCATTTAATGAAAGGTCTAACATGTATTGAAATATTGAAAAATCGTTAGAAATACGGCAATTTTGTAAAGAAGTGCGAAAAGAAATTTTTACGCATTTAGAAATACGTAATGTGTTAAGTCAATATTCCTAAAGCATTTCTTAAAATTTAGCAAAGTTTAGGACAATTAAACGAGATTACCAAATATTTCAGGAGCTGGTAACGTCGGGAAGACAAGAATTTTAGGTTGGCTGATTTTTTAATATGTTGTTCTCCCTCTTCGTTCGGGTAGATCCTCGGCTGTCTGACTGGTGGTAGCGGTTGCGTTGGCGCCCAGCTGTGACCTTAACATTTAGAGCTGTTAATGATATGTCAAAAGATGCAGACCCTGATCTTATATTATCGTTCCAAATTTTATTAAAATATACCAAACGGTTCAGAAGTTAAAAGGGAGACGACTGTATAATTAGCAATGATAAAAATTTCTGGCAATAAAAAAATATATTTGGTAAACCTATCTATAGACAAGAAATTAAAAATTAGGTTTATTAGAATGTTTTCAAATCCTTGGATCATTACCTGTATGTGTAGGATGCGAACTAATAAACGCAACCACTATCGCCAGCCAGACAGCACAGGTTCTATCCCGAAGAGAAAGGAAAACAACATTTCCAAAAATCAGCTGACCTAAAATTCTAATTTGAAAACGTTGATACCTTCTACACTAAAATAAGTGAAAACAAACTCTTGTCTAAATCGTAAACTGCACAAATGACATATATTTAAAGTGCGTTATGAAAATGAGTCGCGTAGGCCAAAAGCTGAACCCAGCGCGGTTCTTGACCTGGCAGCTTTTGTTTTCCGAAAGACAGAGAGAGAGACCGAACGAGCCAGCTCAAGGTTATTTTTGTGTGTATGTTGGTTTTAGTGAGCCTACGTTCACGAATATGAAAATTTCTAATTGGGATTTATTTACAACGCAATGTACTTTTAAGAAAAACAAATTTGTTATAGAATTTCCATTTTTAAATTTTTTTTTACTATTATTCAAAAATAAAAAGTGAGCTACCGGCTAGGGACATCCGATATTTGTGGTGAACATTCCGGAAAACTACTAAAACATATGGCAGGTGGAATTTAAAAAGCACAGTTAGTTCAAAAATATCAATAGAGGTAGTAACGAAATGCATTTTGTCTTTGGTTAATGGACGTGACGACCTTTTTTTGGTTATTTGTTCTTTACGATTTGAATTTTTAACAAATTTATTTAGCTCCTCCTTCAAATTATAGGTCCCCTCTAAACCAAAAACTGACTTCGCCACTGATTTGATGATTGCATTTAAGGTTTTAGAAAATGCAGACCGTTTTAGACAAAAAAAATACCTTAAATTTAAATATAAAAAAGTTTTCATATAGTTTTGACTTAAGTAGTGTTAAGACTACTCTTAAATAAGAAGACTTACTTAACTATATAATATTTGTGTTATACTGTATAAGCTAAAGCTAAAGGTATATCGGCCAGTAATGCAACAGCAAAGGATGTACGATTAGTCCAAGCCCAAATGGTTACATCCCGGTATTCGCGTTGGACTGTCTCTTTCCTCACATTGCTTGTGTTATCTCATTTAGATGATTATGTATACTTTAAAGTTATATGCGCATAGTTTTCTACATTTTTTCCTAATATTTACCATAAAACCAATATAAACCAAACCACCTTATCTTTTTAATAAACAGTTGCCAATTGGTAGGTTTATAAAAAAGATTTGGTGTTCTACGGTAAAATATAAATCTTAATGTCGTACTAATAAATGATCATTCAATAATTCCGTATAACTCCATGTCGAATGACTAAATGATCCTTTTTCAGTACAACATCAACTTAGGGATTTATGTCTCTCCATAGAACAACGATAATTGATCCATAAAAATACTTTTAATTTACGACCACTGAGTTTCTGTAAGGCAGGCTAACCGGGTCTGTAGAAAGGGTTCTGGTAAATAATGTGACAACTAGGAGTTCTTCTCATAACTGTCAAAAAACGAACAATTTTTTGAATATTGTGGCGACAGTAAGAAATTATTTTTATTTATCTTAAAAATTATTATGGTTTTGTGGAGTGTTCCCATTTCTATATTATTTTGTATATTAAGGAACGTGGCATATTACTTTGGAATCATCAGACTTCAAATTTTTATCGTATTAAAATTGGCAGTAAATTCTTCTTGATGCATTTCTCTTGTTTATAACATAATTAAAATCGTATTGTTGGGATAGTTTATTGCCGCAGATTTATTATTAGTGTTATTGCTTCTTGGCCGGGGCAGATAAGCAAAACTCTTTGGTATATTTTAGAAAAACTTAACCTTAATCTAAAAGTAAGTTGTCATTAAAGCGAGTTATGACTTTCTGTCTCTAGAGCGAAGGATAAAGTTTGTTATTTCAGTCATCGACCACCTTTGAGATGTTTGCAGTGATAAGATAAAAGACAATATTACACCTTAATTACATTAGTACATAGTACCTAGCTAAATGATATAAGGGCATTTCGTCAAAACAGATACGACCATATAGCCTCCATAAAACTGCCCTTGCACAAAATAGCTCCAACACATATTCCAATGCCGCATTTACATGCAGCCAATGCAGCGGTCCATTGTCCTGTTCACGGCCGCTGTTCCTGTTAGTCTTTGGACCTTTTTCACGCGTTGTCCACTTTCCTTTCCAATGCCATGAAAGTGTTAGATTGAGCTTGCCTTAAGAAACTCCCTTGGTGTGGGTGTTCACCTAAAAGTGTGTTTTTATTTTCACCGAGGTAATATTGGGTTATTTAAGCATTATTTCATTAACAGCGACACTAACCCCATTCCACTAACCGCGCTCGTTACTGCGATGGTGGGATCGGCAGATACTATCACCGGAGTTAAGCAACGTGGAGCGCGGCCTTAACTGTATGGGTGACCGCCGACCAGGCACCCGATGCTCGGGGGTCAGCGAACGGACCGACCATCAACCATCCAAGTTATGGGATGAATGGTGTGTAAATAGAAAGTAGTAGGGTAGGGGCTGCAGCGCACCATCTAAGATGGCGGTGGCTGGACCTAGGTGGAATTGGCGAATAAAAACCATTCCGTTTCGCATCACCATCATATCTTCTCTTCCAACAACCTTAATCCTGGTTTTGCTAACAATATTGTCTTCTCTATAATATTAAGTTTAACATGTCAGTATTTAAGCCCATTTTAAAGTTGAAAAACTTAAGTGAGCAGATATTTTCTACAATAATTATAGAATTAGCCTTGAAGTATATTTATGTTATTTAATTACTTACGTATCCTACCAGCTAAAAACTTTACCTTCTCTTGATGCTGCTCTTTAACCACTGGATACCGCTTTTGCATTACTTCATTGGAGGAATTTGGTCCAGTTATCACATCTTCTTGTGTATCTCTCTGTTTCTTATGCTCGACGTTCTTTCTCTTTTGTAGTAAATATAAAGTTAACAGTATTATATGCATAGTTTCACATTTCATTACTTTCGAGTGGACTCTCTATTCATATATATTAAACGGGATTCCAGTTTGGCGTGTATATGTTACTCTGGCTTCTTCCCATCTATGCCATATAAACAAAGTATGTACAAAGTCATCCTTTTCACAGCATAAATACAGTTGCTTGTAGCCGATCTCCTCCGGCCATATAAATAGTTTCCAAAATAATCGTAACCTGATGGTGGTGTAAAAGATGTCACGTTGATTGGTTTTATTGATGACTTAGCAATGGTGGTTAGTGTAAAGAGCCAAGAGCTGCTGATAAATTCAGCTAATACGGGCAGGCAACCTGTATTAAACTGGATGGAAACAAGATAATTTAAATAGGTACCAGAAAAGACAGAGACGGTGTTGTTGACAATCAAGAGGAAGAACGGAAGACGGATCCTCTGCAGAATGGCATATTCTTAGATTTTTTACAAAGCATCATATTGCTGGAGCAACAGAACTACCAATCAAAGAACGACGAGAAGGTATTTGGCTGAGATAGAATAAGTCTCCAAGTTCAACCTTAAGGTGGCAAACTAAATAGCACTGAAGGATACGAAATGTGGACATATCGCCTAATACCTAATATCCACAGATGTACTCATAGAACCTATAGGAAAGTAGACTACTTCTTTACACTATGGAACCTGTAGTCTATTTACACATATGCCTTTTAAGTGTTCTATATCTACATAATAAATCTACCAAAAAGATCTATCCTCTGAGCATAATCATTTTCTGACAATGTCGGAAATCGCAGAAAGGCTTTTGCTGAGCTTTACAAACCACTTCGGACCATATTCGAAAGATAGGATTGGTGTGGAAATATACAAGATGGGTGTCACATGAATAAACTGAAAAGAATTTGAATGATGCAGGCGTCATATGCACATCATTACCTGCTGGAACCAGGTAAAAAAGGGGCTGATAATTGTATGAAAACATAAGGAAAAGGGCCTCTCACCTCTACATCAAATTTAACATTTAATAAGAGAATGTTGTGAATTTGGTGGGACCTTCGAAAAGTAATACATTAAAAGTTTTTAAAACCGAAAGTAAAGCCCATTTTGGAGAAGTATTATCAGCAACTGGATAATTTAAATACAGCAGTTTAAGAAGGAAAACCAGCGATGCCCAATAGAAAAACACCATACTGTATTATAATGATACCAAGCCACATACTGCTTTGAGGACTCGACAAAAATTCCATAACTGGGCTGGGATATTTTGTCACATCCACCAATTTCCTGGACTTAGCACCCTTCTCCCCGACCATCACTTGTTTTTGTCCTTACAAAATTTGCTCTCTTGCTGGCAAAAAATCATTAATAATAATGACAATTACATAATTAAAGAAAGTTTATTAATGGTAATAAAAATCTGTGTCATATTTATTCCCAAAAACAGGCAGACACTTCCGGTAGACCCGTGTCAATATTAATCCTTCTTTAGTAGCTCCAAACAAAGCAATCTAGTGTGCCATTCTTGCCAATTTCTTTACTACAGTCCTAAGGAGACCCTCAACTTTCCACTTTGTTATTTCTGATCTAAATCATATAATATTAATCTTAAACATATAATGTTTTGGTTTTCATGCATATAAGTAAATAAAAGTTAAAAATTTCAGTTTTAATATTATTGTACCAAATTTTGTTTCCAAAGTTAAGTAAAGAAAAACTGACCAAACTATAAAATAATACATTTTTGTATGTTATATATATTAAAAAATAATAAAATAAAGGGTTAAACCAGATTATTATTATTTTATAATATTATAACATAAAACTATTGTAAAAAATGTTTTAATATACCAGTGACGCCAGTTTCGCAAATATGCAGAAAAACCGTAAGTTGTATATGCGCATTTGAATTCATTGATAAATATTTAAATTATTTATGTTATTCTAATTCATTCATAAATTAAATCTGAATATGGGGTTTGACACTACTGGTTTTCCTGATATACGTTATGGTATTTTATATTAATGATTTAATTTAAATAAAAATCTAAAATTATACATTTATTATACTTTTTCGTAGTTTTATAGGTTTTTAACATAATCTTTCAAAAGTTTTATGTAATGGTAATAAATTTGATATTTTTTGTGTTATTACTACAACTAAAACTAATTACTCTTTTGGTTTAAATACAAATGCACCTTTTTATGTGGCGTGTTTCAACTCTATTTATACACGATATAAATTTGCCCCTCTATAGGATACAAAAAACCTAAAATAGGAAATGTGAATTTATCCCAGGTTATATACAAGGTATCTTAAAAACGTATTTTTATTGTTAAGTGGGTTTTTAAAACACCCTGTCTATTTTATCAAATTTGTGTGGTAAATTCTACATCAAAAATGTTTAACACACTATATGACAGTTATTGCTGGATTTTAAGATATCAACAGTATGCTAATATACTTATTAAGCAAAAAAAAAAGAAAAAAAGAAAGTAATATTTTTGATTTAATTTATTTTTAAATAATTCTGTTACTGTTAGAGTGACAAGTTGTTTTGGATGATGTGATAAATTACGTTTCATTGTAAGAATTACTAAGAAGTTATCAGGTATTTAGTTTATTTTAGATACATATGTTCTTATTTAACCTAAAAACCAGCCATAATTAAGGTATTGCTGTTTTTTAGAACAATGAAGTAAATAATTTTTCTCTTTTGGGTTTATTTTTGTATCTTGTACAGGAGCAAAGTTGATTCGTGTGCAAATAGAGTCGTGACATCCTATATAGATATTTAAATTCTTTAAGAAAATATTGTAATATTGATATATCACAATTGGTATTTATTTACGAGATGACAGGCAGATATTTCTTTTAAAGAAAACGGGGTAGGACAAAAAGTAAAATTTTCTTAAAGGAAACACCAAACCTATAAAAGATCATTAAAAAAGCTTTAATAAAATCTCTCTTTATTACATTCGAAAATATGGCCATGGTATTCAGGTAATTATTAAAGTGTCGCCATTTTGTAGTATATGAAGTTACTGACTTTTTATTTTGAGGTTATAAAGTTCACGTTAGAATGATGTGCCAAAAAAAATCCATAATAGCGACCAGCTGTCACCTTGACATTTAGAATTGTCATTGATATGTCAAAAAATGCAGACCTTGGTCATTTGTGTTTCAAGTTTCGTGACAATATTATAACTAACGGTTCAGAAGTTAGAAGAAGGCAAAATAATATAATATAATATAATATAATATAATATAATATAATATAATATAATATAATATAATATAATATAATATAATATATTTTAATATATTATAAAAATTTAATTAATAATTATTAATAAAGGTATATAAAAAAACTATAAGAAAAAAATTATGGTGGTACATTATACTGTAACAGACCCTTTAATATTCCAAATTTGTATAAAAAGAGCAAAAAAGACGTATTATCTTTAACTGGTAATTCACCTAATTAATAATATTGAATACAAAATGAATAAACTTGTAAAAACGTTAATTAGGAAAATGTAAAAAGTAAATAAATTTACCTTGTTTAAATAACTTTACAACTATTAAAAGCTGATAAATATTATGTTTTACGGTTAAAAAATTAATTACCTGTTAATTTGTTGACAACACCATAAATTTGTAGGGAATCACCTCTTTATAAAATCACCGGATTATACAGAGTTAGTATAAGGTGTATTATTTTATTTAAACTATTTTTAAATACGACATGTTCTAAAAATGGGTTTATTTTATTTTATACATATCCCTTAACTGGTGACATGTTGTCTGTACCACCACAATAGTAAATGAAACCTACAGTTTTGGGTACCTTCCTAGATTGTAGTCTAGAAGTAGATGCTTAAAAATCAGCATCCAGGATTTATCTGATTTTAAGTTAGGTGAGTCACGGAGTCTCACAGACTCCACGTCACCACGTATGTAACAGAAGCTATTTTGATGACTATAGCTGGTTGCGGTCAAATTTAGCAATCGTTCTTTTATCCTCTACGTTAAATGTTAAAGTTATTAGATTTTCTATTCAGTAAAAATTTAGCTGTTGCATTTCTTGTTAAACCAGCGATACAGATGTATAAATTATTCACTATATTTCACCTCATGCACATTTTTTTACCTTCAGGCAAGGAGATATTTTTAGTGTTTTTCTTGTACATTTATCATCATTGAAGATTTATTTATGCCCAAAATAATGATTCTATTTGTATTTTAGGCAGAACTTTAACATTTTTAGAGGGACCACATTTTAATTCACGTTTTTAGTAGCTAACCTAAAATACTTAAAAACCTTGCTTTTTCAAGTATATTTCTGTAATTGTGTTAAAAAACCCAAAACACAAAACAATAAAGAAAAAATACTATTTTTCCCCTTTTTTTTTAGGTTAATGGTACTTTTAACATGATTTGCAATAACTCTAAATTATGGGTACAAGCACTAATTAAATAAGGCCGGTATTAATAATACCCGAGCTTCATAAGGCAACTTGCAATAATTCTCTAATATCTATATTAAAAAAAACTATAACCAGTTAAATAATTACTTTAATAATTGACTTTACAGATTCCTTTAATTATAAGAAAAAATCACATATTTAAAAAAATTATTCAAGGATAAAATTTGAACAAATTTACAAAAAAAAATGGAGAAAGAGAAATCGCTTTTAAAACTTAGATTTTCTCTAAGGGAGCTAAACAAAAAATCAAAATTTTTGCAAATTTTAAAATAAAGTTTTATTTGCCAAAATATTTCTCTTAAGAGTATTTCGACGGTACATCAAAAAATTGTTTTATTGTTTTTTGTACAAAGAATTGGAAAATATGTGTTTAGAATTTTGTGGCAGATCTAAAATTGCTTGAGCACGTAGACATTTTAGGTTTTTTTCCTTAATTATTTTAACCGTCAAGACCCCCACGCTTGCATATGATTACAAGCCTTGTGTGCTTCCTTAAAAAAAAACAAATTATTTATAGACTATTTTTTTAAAATTTAAACCAGACATTTGTTTGTATAATAATGATATTTCTATTAAATGAGATGTCATAAGTGTAAGATAATAAAACAATACTTTTTAACACATCATAAAATGGTCTAATGCAGTTCTGGTGTTAAATCTAATTTTAGTATTATATCGTAATATTACAGTTAAGGTTTAAGTAGGTGGCACAGTAATCAAAATATTAAATGTAAAGTATTTTTACAGAGTCTTACAGAATGTGTCGACAGTTTTCTAGATTCATATAATAGAACACATGCATACCGAGGTAAAAATGTTTTTGTACGACCGAGCGTAAAATACAGTTTTAAAATTGCACTTTTACGCCCTAGAGCAAAAAGTATTAAAAGCGCCCGCATTAATAAATTTATAAAACAATATTAAAATTAAACTTTGCCCCTTTTTGTGGGAATACTACAATTTATTTAATTAAACATATGTTAAAAGTATACTGATTACAATTTGAAACATTAAAAGCTGCGAAATTTTCTCCCAACTTCAGAGAATGCTTGTCACTGATCTCGATGGATTGCCAATGTTAAAACCTGCGCGAAAGTTACATTTTATGGGCGAAAAACCGGTTTGTACGCAAGCCAGTTGAGGGTAAACGCACCCGGACCCAAACAAACTATCCGCATTATGAAAAATAATTTGTTGTACGGTAGCTAATGAGCGTTACGGTCAGACCGCGGACATAGGGTACGGGGTGCCGGTGTTTGTATTTTGACACGGCTTTTAAGTGCGCATGTTCGTCCACCCACTGCGCGAGGTCGTAAAAATCCGAAAAATGCTTCTTGCCACTGCGGATCCAAATGTAGGTTATCTATGATGCTTGTATATTAATTTCAGTCGTACAAAAATTGCTTTTTTACTATTACCGTTTAGTCTACACTCCTGGACAAAAAATAAACGGAAAACAAAATTTTGATCAAATTCAATCCTAAATAATTTTTGGATTTTTATTATCTTTTGATCTAGTTGTAGCTTCCACCATTAAGACTATTATTTATTATGGAAATACCAAACAGTTTAGTAGATTTAGGTATAATTCAGGGAAAAGACAAATTTTGTATTAATAAGAAATAAATAAAAATATAGGTTTGTGTAGTTGGTTCTGCAGTTTCCAAATTACTAATTAGATTTATTCTATCTCTTAAGATATACAGGGTACAACAAAAAGGAAACAAGATAAATTAAACTTGGATTTATTATGGGTAAGTGGTATATGTGGGGGAGAGATTTTTAATAATTTTAAAATTGTTTAAGATTCTTTTGAAATTTCTTGAATTGGCCGAGGTCTCATCAGGTGATATGAAAATTTTAATATCTGGATTAACCACAAATAGTATAGAACATATTTTAGAAAATCTAACATATATAAAAACTACACAAATCATTTTAAGTTTCTATAACATACATTTAACAAATCTTACAATTAGGTAGGTTTTAGAAATTTCTGTAACAACTAAGTCACCTGCCTACACTGGTTGCACCCACCTTAATATTGACAATTAATTTTGTTGGATATCGCCTTCACTAGCACCGATTTATATTTTTATTTATTTTATTTATTACTTTATTTATTTGAGTATGTAAGTTCCTAGACTTTAAAAGATATCAAAGAAATTAAATTAATTACCTAATAGTATTTTTTGGAAAAACAAACTTAATATGCAGCTCGCCTATTAGGATATAGGGGCAAAAGAGATAAAAATACAGTGTGTCTACTTAATTCCGAACCATGTGGATAACTTTTTTAATATTAATTTACTGAAAAATTTTTATTCTTTATAAAAAGTTCTGCATATTCTAAAATGCAAATATCAGATACTAATTTTTTCACTAGTTTACGAGGTATATTAAAAAGGTATATTAAAAAATAAAAATTTCACTTAAGGGTAAAGTACCTTTATTTTTACGATATCAAAGAACTTTGCAAGAAAAGACGTTTAGGGTTAAAATCACATTTAAATATGAAAACTTGTTTGTTTTAAAGAAAAAGAAATGTTTTTTCTACGATAACAAGCATTTCTGTGACTTTTGCTGTTTTGACAGTTCTTTCTTTACATACCGAAACAGCAGGCATCATTATGACGTCATTTTTAAGTCATTTTTGGTCATAGGACGTCATCAGACCAAAATTATGACGTCATTTTAATGACGTGTTTTTGACATCGTTGAAGTGGCGTCTTTTCGACTTCCTTTTATCGTCATACTAGCTCATAAAAATCTAATGACGTCATGTTTAAAAACCCGCCAGAAAAATTTTGTGACAATATACATATGATTCGCGTCAAAATCGAACCGAAAAATCATATGACAGAAAATAAGACTAATAATTTTACAAAATTGAAATAGGAAAAAACTGTACCGATAGATGGCGCAATGGACAATAAACTACCACGCTTATTCAACATCTTCGCTTTTTATTGCCTACACCGTACCGATAAGACTAAAATATATCGGGACCGGTCTGCGGTTGGTGATCTCAATTAGCTTCGAAGGAAATATCTTTGGCTTGTGTAAAAATCCGCATCTCCAGGTTGGACAGTGCCCCCAGAGATGCGACCTTGCAATGCAAGGAAATTGCAAGCAGTAAGGAGTTTTTTCCTATTTCAATTTTCAAATAAAATATCGTATCATTTTAGCTTTTAGAAAAGACTATATGCCTCAATTTTTCGTCATCTTAAAGACGCCATTATGACGTCATTAACGGGACGTCTTTTGTCTGTGACTTAGGGAGGTCAATTTAACGTCATTTTGTCGTTATCATATGACGTCTTTGCTGACCAAATGTGACCAAAAATGAATAAAAAGAGACGTCAATAAGACGTCAGCTGGCTGCTAGGGTATTACATTTCGAAATAAGTATAAATTATTGTACAAACCTTAAATTTCACCGTTATCAAGTAAAAAATTATAAAAATACGTTTTTCTTGTAAATGAACAAGAATTGCAGATTTAAACGTTTTTTTCTTTAATCCTGACCATCTTTTTTAATAAAAATTTCATATTTTTTAAAATACCACCGACAAAAACTAATGCATATATGATGGTCGAATTTTAGGTTTTAAACCCAGCGGAACTTTTTTTGTAAAATTATTAATAAAAAGTTTTTCATATGGTGCGAACTTAAATAGACATGCTGTGTAAGTGGGGCTTCCTACAACAGACACGTGCTACAACTTGACACGTGAGAAAGACTCACTATTTTAATACGGGGTGTGAAACCTGTGATTTAAAAAAATTAGTTAGAATAAAGTTAAAATAAACCTGTGTTTTAATGCCTTAACATTTGTGAGAGTGACTAAAATATTTTTAAAGAAAAATGTGATACACCACTGCATATGAGTTGTTATGCGAAAAAAGGGTCCTAGCTTTCAACGTGAAATTTGGATAAAGCGCCTCAAAAAACGCTTATAACGATTTTCGGTTTGTCTTTTTCGAGTGTGTCTGGAATAAGCTCGGAGACGACGTTTAGGGCCAGGTTCCAGTGCATCAGGTGCTCAATGGATCATTTTTGACGTAAAATTCTGACTTAGTGGAGCGTCCCAAAAATCCCCAATATGGTTTTGGGTCTATTTCGATTCTATTAAGAAAAATCACGAAGATAACGTTCAGGGCTAGGTTTCGTTACATCAGGTGTTCAAAGGGTGGTTTTCGACATAAAATTTTAATTCAGCTCCCCACAAAACGCCCCCACAGTAATTTTTTGTTTGTTTTTGGTATTTTTGGCAAGAAAATTTTCGAACATGACGTTTGCGTCCAGGTGAGGGCGCACCAAGTGTCCGTGGGGTGTTCGCCACCGATGCCATATTTGAATTTAGCGACCCAAAAACCCTGGGCGCCAAGTTTTCCTCTTCCTCGCATGAATTGTGGGAGAGTCCCACGAAGTCGACGTTCCTGAGCCCCAGGTGTTCGGGACTTCAATTAAAATATCATAATCGTGATCAGCGTCCTCAAAAACCCCAAGTGTTCGACTTGGGCCAGTTATGATTCTTATTTTAAAAGCTATTAAAGTTTCCACAGGTCGGTCGTCTCAATAACAGCATTTTTTGAATACATTTTGGTGTGCAGCAATACAACTTTCAGTTTGTAAAAGGTAGAAATTAGATATGCGTTTTACAAAAACCGCATTTCAAACCGTTTCTTCCATCCTAAAAAATTTTAAACATTTTGTCTTTTTTGTGCTTTACTTCTCCGACAGAGCGGTCCTATTACCTTTTGATGTCTGATTACTGCATCCAACACTTTTGATAATCTAATAATTTTTATACGGATCTACCTTTTTCTTATTTTTAACTATTTCATTTTGTTGTCTCTTGTTTCCGCTACAATGGAAATAGTGTTCATTAATTTCCTGAATTACCTCCAGTTTCTTTTAGTGGAAAAAATCCCTTCATTGAGGTCATTTTTAAAAATTTACGTTGTACTGAATTGACCTTTAACCCCTGAATTAGGGATTAATATATCCTGAATGTAAATCTATATTTTTATATTTAAATTATATACCTATTATAATTATATACATATATTTTTTTACAATACATGACTTCATAAAAGAAATATTAGTCAACCAAATTTTATGACAGAATAAAATATATTTATATTTGGTGGATGGCGTTAGAAATTTCAGGAAACATTAGTAATTTTTAAAAATAAAAAAATGTAAAGAAAATCCATTAGCGATACAATATATTTTAAATGCTCAATAATTTAGGTAGGAGGGGGGTTCCTAGCTCCCTTCTAATTGCGCCTTCAAGGAAATACCAAATAAAATAAAATTATTATCGGAACTAACAACTTTTACTAAATTAAAACCATTTTTGTTGTTAATACGGTTCAAAACATTTTAAAAACATTACATTTTGTTGCTAAACAGTGACGTCATATACGTCACGTATTTAACCGTGTTTAAATACATCTTGGGCAACAGCACGCGGTGTTCTGCTCGGGGGTGACGAACGGATCGAGCAACAACCATCCAAGTTATGGAATGAATGGTGTGTGAATGGGAAGGAGTAGGGGTCAAGGTACAATAAGCCTTCAGGCTGCAGTGCACCACCTAGGGGGCGGTCGTCGGGCCTGGGTGGGATGACCCCGAAAGGGCGAAAAAAATGGTTTAAAAACAATATAGCTATCTTTGTCGGGCGGCATATGCATTGTCCACATTAAAAGCTTTGTTTTGGTAATTTTTTGTGAACATTTAACATGAATGTAAATAACAAGTGAAAAAATTTTTAAATTCGGTGTATACTAAAGTACATATTCACCCTAAAAAATAAAAATCATATTTATAACCTAAAAGCTTATTGGGCTGTGACGCAACGGTTTGAAACCCACATTTTCTTGATTCTAATATTTATATTGTCATTTTCGAATACGGTTTGAACCACTTCGACGAATGCGTTTAGCAAGAAAGTTTGACTTAAGTGTTTTCAAAAGTTTAAATTTTTTAAAAAATTAAGATCCTCTCTGCATCTTGAGAACGATAAATTTTCGAAACATTTGTATGAAGTTTTAGTATTAAAATTACTTATATTCGTCGTTATTTTTTTAATCTACAAATATAAAGAAAATAGAATAAGATCAGAAAATCCGAAAAATGTGTGACATATCAAAGTCATCTACCGAAGCACACTAACCAAAATAGAATACCAAACCGGGCCGAAATCGCCTTTAGAGCTGTGAACCCTTTAAGTAACGTTGGGCCTGTAAGGCTAATAAATTGTTTAGTGATGACTCATAGCATGCTAAGTACGACAATCATCACCTGGCAAGCATCAGTCGTGCACATCATCACCCTGTATATTTTTGAAAGTTTAAAAATTATACAAAAAAACTTGGAGCTGTAAGCTTAATTTTTTTTCGGATTTAGTTCATTCATAGTACGGTTGGAAAAAATGACCGGCGTTTTCGATTAGCACAAGTACCTGCCAGGCGAACTGAAAGGTGTGAATGATTTGGATGGCTATATTTCCAAAACTAATAAAGTTGTACCTAAAATGGTATTTTTAAAAGCTTAAGATCTTTTTAATAGTAATATATAATACAGCCTCATTAAAAAAAAATTTTTTTTTCACCCTGTAAGTCACCAGTATCACCGTTTAAAAGATCTTTAAAAGAGCATTAAAAAACACCACATTAGATACACCTAACTTTATTAGTTTTGGAAATATGGCAATTTAAATCAGCCACACCTTTCTGTTCGCCTGGCAGGTACTTGTGCTCATCGAAAACGCCTGTCAATTATTTTTTAAAGCCTACTATGAATGAACTAATTCCAAGAAAAATTTTAAGCTTACAGCTGAAAGTTTTTTATTTTTTATTATTAAAAATATACAGGGTGATGATGTGCTTGGCTGATGCTTGCCAGGTGATATACGTCGTACTTGGCATGCTATGACTCATCATTAAACATTATTTTAGCTTTACAGGCCCAACGTTACTCGAAGGGTTCACTAGCTCTGGTACTATTATAAAATAGGGGCTTGTGATATTATTTGCACAGTGAGCAGCTACATGTTGCTTGTTTAACGTTGCTTGATGTCAACGGTGATCACTTATCAATTTTATTTAATAACTATTTAAAAGTAAATTTCGTTCAAGATGTAAGAGGCTTTAAATTCTCGATTACTTGCATCTACACTAATAACCACTTAATTTAAGTATAAACAATTAAAACCAAACTATTGCATAACTTCCAATGACTGGAAAGCAAAATATAACCTTATAACCCAGCATAGAAAAAGCTACCAAAACGATTTTAAACAATGAAATACAGAAACTTTTTGTTATAAAATAAGGCAAACATACACGTAATTGAAATTGAGTACCCCTGCGAAATTTATCACCCTTTGTTTGTTGTATCACTGGTTGCATATAATACTCGTTGCTTTTTATAGTAAAAATGAGCTATAGAACAATAAAAAATAGTGTTAAGAGGTCTTAGTAACCAGAGACCTTAAAAACAAAATGATCATGTAAATCGGTGCAGTAGAACTCTCTAACAAAATGGCTAATTTTACATTTTTAGTTGTTGTATAACATTATTATTCTTGTTTAATAAAATAAATACAAATATATAGTTTGGTTTTTTCGTCATTTGTACAGGATATTCCATTTAAAAGAAAAAATGGCTGATTTTTATACTTCTTCCGTATTTTTAAGAAATTCAAGATTACCAATCAATGTATATTAGCTCGGAAAATTGGAAAACTGTAAATAGAAAACAATTGCGTGAAAAACAAGAGACTTACGCCATAAATGCATTTTCTTAATGGAAAACCCTATTAATTAACCCATTTTCAGATTTAATGATCAATTTTAAGTGTACTTTTAATAAGGCCGCTTTTATACGTGGTTAATTGTCGCTACTTGCAGTTGTCATTTAACAAGCATGGAAAAAGTGGGCGTTTTTTCGACTGCAAAAGTCGCCCGTCTGAAAGCGGCCTAAGAGTATTATATATAAAGTTTATCTTCAACTGTTTTTGAGCTATGGAGGCTTAAAAAGTCACATTTTCGGTCATAAGTTAATAAAATATATCAATATTAAATAAAGGTAATGCATGATCACCTGATACTTCAAAGTCATTAAGATTTTAAGCTATTAGTAGATTTAATATTAGTTTTTCATAATAAATTATTAATAATAATATTAATTATAAAAAACTAAAATAAAATCTACTAATCGGTAAAAACTTCAGTGTTATAATAAAATAGGTGTTTCATTTAAAAAACACTTTTTGTCTAGTCTTTTCTTATTCATACAATTGTTTTTTATTATGATTTTTATATTCTCCAAGCTAAAATACATCGATTGGCTATCTTAAATTTCTTTAAAAAGGGGAAGCCAGAATATAATATGCCGTTTTTCCTCTTAAATGGAATACCCTGTACCGCGATATCTTCCTAAAAGTTGACTTTTAACCTGCAAATTAAACAACAAACTACCCATTATTTAAAAAACAACAAGAAATTTGCTTTTTAAGTTTCTTGCATTACTTTTGGAAAACCCTATAATATATAGTACATTCACATTAAAACTACTTCTGTACAAAATGGCGAAGGAGATCTCATAGAGAAATTTTAAACAATAATAGCAGCAAACCAACAGGAATGAATCGATTTAATTTAAATTTGCCTATCGACGTTAAGCATTAGACAACCAGTTTCGCATATGCAGGAATCGGAAGAATAGGTTCAGTAATTAGCGTTTAGATGTCGCGAGATCCCACAATTTATGTAAATAATAATTAATTTTTAAAATTTTCCTCGGTAGTGGTACTACCTACTTGTTTTTATAGGGGCTGTATTGAATAAGATATTTTAAATAAATAAATAAAGAGTCAGAAAAAGAATGAGGACTATCCATGAAAAACAGTACCGGATTTAGACTACCTAATGTCCAAACAATACAGACCTATGGGGCCCTGTACTTATGATACTTTTAAAACTTTTGAGGACCAAAAAGAGAAAAAAAACGTCCACTCCCTTTTAAAATATTACCTTTTACGCTGTAAAGTTTTTGAGAAGCAATAAAAAAGGTCATAAACTTTTTAAGACATAAACTAATATTTTCTTGCCTTTAGGGGAGGTCCGAAAACCTCGCCCACCGGGTAACCCTGTCCACCGTCATTATTTCTAAACGCAACCTCTAATCGGCCGATGTCTATAATTCAATACAAACAATAAACCTAAAATGGTAACTTGGCTAATTTGCGCTCCGCGAAATCGCTTTTAATTATTCTTTTTTTTTTTTTTTATCTTTGGACAAACCACGAAGGCTAAAAGCCTAAATACTAACGTACCGTGGGTGTCTTAAGCGATGTAAGAGGGAGTTTGTTGACACGGGACTTAAATACTTGAAGATTTGGGGGCAGGAAAGACCTCCGCGGGCAGCAGGTTCCACAACCTAGAAACTCTAGGGACAAAAGAACGAACAAAGTGGGAAGTTCGGGGCCTGTCCAGTTGGACCGTATAGGGATGCATACGCGCGGAACCACGGGTTTCTCTGTTGGGAACCGCAAGTGGAGGAACTATACTGGATAATTCCTCAGAGCAGAAGCCATGGAAGTACCTATAAAAAAGCGATAAATCCCCCACAGCCCGACGATGTGCAAGAGAGGGAAGCCCATCTGTAAGTGAAGAGTCATTAATGAGACGAATAGCTCTTCTTTGAATAGAATCAAGAATGCTTAGGGTTGTGGGGGACGCCATGCCCCAGATATGAGAACAATATTCCAAGGGAGGTCGGATTTGGGACACATATAAAGTGTATAAATTAGAAGGGGAAAAATACTTTTTGGCTCGAAAGAGAAATTCAAGCTTTTTGAAGCTGCCGTGGCTATAGATACAATGTGTTTATGCCAGTTAAGGTTACTTTCAAATGTGACGCCCACAAGGTAAAAGGTGTCTTTGCTCTGTAAAACTTGGCCGCTCATAAGTAGAGGATGAGTATTTGATGACTCTTTTCGCGACAAGGAACATGATTGTGTTTTAGATGCATTAAAATGGACGAGATTTTTAGCGCCCCAATCCAATATTAGATTAAGATCCTGCGAAAGAGATATCTGCATCGCTCTGCGTTTGTTTTCCAAGTCAGGTTTAGTAATGGGTTTAGGAACCTGAAAACTGGAGTGAAGGGTACTATCGTCGGCGAAACTATGAATGTAATTAGTTGTGGACGAGAGAAGGTCGTTGATGTGAAGAAGAAACAATGTTGGTGCCAGAACTGAGCCCTGAGGGACTCCAGCATTTACTTGGTGAAAGCTTGAAGAATGGCCGTCCACAATAACTGATATACGACGATCAGATAGATAACTAGAGAGCCAAGTACAGAGTTTAGTTGAAAGACCATAGGAGGGAAGTTTATTAAGAAGTGCAGCATGCCAGACCTGGTCAAAAGCTTTGGATATATCAAGAGCAACGATCTGGGACTCACCTAGAAACTCAAGAGACTTATTCCAGCAGTGTGATACGAAGGAAAGAAGATCTGCTGTAGATCTTTTGTGGCGAAATCCATACTGCCTGTCATGCAAAATTTTGTGTTTTTCTAAGTACTTAAGAATTTGTGAATTAATTAGTTTTTCCATTACTTTACAAAGAACTGAGAGAATTGAAATTGGTCTATAGTTAGATGGAAGAGATTTAGATCGTTTCTTGGGAATAGGTTGAACACGTGCAGCTTTCCAGCTTTCCGGAAAGATACCTGTGTTGTAAGAAATTCGAAAGAGCCGAGTTAAGATTGGTGCAAGTTCTGGAGCACATTTTTTTAAAACGATTGCTGGTATGCCATCTAGCCCAGACGATTTCTTGGTGTTAAGGTCAAAAACTTTTTGCCCGCAGGTTAATGTATTAATTAGGGATCCCTGGATCATTTCTCCAAGACATTACTAACAAGACTATTTTTCATGAGTAGCTTCATTTTGACGAGACGCCAAACTTTTTCTTACAACAATTTTCATTGGGGGTAGCAGGAATTAAATGTGTTGATTTGACAGATATTAAAAATTTATTACAAATATGGCTTTTCTCTGTTAATTCTCAGGATAATTATCTAAATAAACCAAAAAATGTTTGTCCTACAAAATGTAATTTTTTTCATTCCCCTATGGTTAACGATGTCGTGAAAAATAACTACTAACCAGCTGATTTTTTCTGTTGTATAAATATTTTTTTATAATTTAACACCCATATTGTTCTACAAATTGCGAGGTATGTCATCCTGGTTTTTTTAATCAAATCAACATATTTAATCTCTGCTACCCCTGTATGCTACAACCAATAAAAGTTTTTGTAAGGAAAAAAGTTGGTCGTCTCGTCAAAGTGAAGCTACTCATGAAAAATTAGCTTGATAGTATTGACTTGGAAAAATCGTCCAGGAATCCCTACGATTACATAACATAAACGATACATACATAGGTATTAATTTGCATCATTAGTTTATCAAAAGGTAGGTAGGTAGGTATTTTTTTGCTTTCCAATTTTTTAATTCGTCTCTTTCTAACTTAATATATGTATTGCCCTCTTCTGTCTTCTCGTTGCTTTTGTTGGTAGTGACCCTTTTTCTTTTTTTGCTCTTTAATTTGTTAATTAGTCTGTAATTTTATAATATGTGTTTTCTTTCTCCTTTCTTCTTGTTGCTTTTATAGATGGAGATTTTTGTTTTTTTCTTTTTTTGCTCTTTTAATTTCTCAATTTGCCCCTTTATAAATTTGTAGTCTGTGCTGTGCTTCCCCCAAAAATGATGTGATAAAATAATGTTAAAGGAATTCTTCTTTTTCTGCTCTTCAATTTGTTAATTCGACTCTTTGTAACTTTATAATATGTGTTTTCTTTCTCCTTTCTTCTCGTTGCTCTTATAGATAAAGACTTTTCTTTTTTAACACGCTTTTATTAACTTGGGTTGTAACTCTCTATCCATCTGGCTATCTATGTAACGGAATCTTTGAGCCTAATTTTAACCAACTTCCAGCTATTCGATTTCTTTGAAACTTTGCACACGTATTAAGGACCCATGACAATGAAATAATCTGCAAACAGTATCCCGTTATCCTGCTTTGGATCGCCAGGAAAAAAATTCCATTATATTATTATTATAACCACTGCTTGATACCACCAAGTGTCATCTGTCACCTGTACGTCCCAGTGGTACCAACCACCGGCCATTTCAAGAGTTCGATCTGAATCGATTTTACTCAAATTTTATATTAGGTTATTTTCAGAAAGTCCATCTGAAAAACTTTGCTACTCTTGACAAAATGGCGAAAAAATTTTTTAGTGAATAAACTGGAGCATTTATTTTTAAAAAATTAATTGATATAACGAACTAAAAATGAAAAATAATTAATAGTTTAAAAACTAAAAACACGCTTTTATATGCAACCGAACTAAAATTAGAAAATAATTTTTCATTAAAAAATATTGTAACTTCATAGTAAAAAGCGTGGGGTGCATTTTACTATTTTTTCATAACTTTTCCATCATAGATATTGGCAAATATAATAATTATAACATTTAATATATTAAGCACCCCACGCTTTTTTACTATGAAGTTACAATATTTTTTTTAATGAAAAATTATTTTCTAATTTTTAGTTCGGTTGCATATAAAAGCGTGTTTTTAGTTTTTTTAAACTATTAATTATTCCTTCAATTTTTAAATTCGTTTCTTTGTAACATTATAATATGTGTTTTCCCTCTACTTTCTTCTCATTGATTTTATAGATAAAGACTTTTTTCTTTTTTTTTTTTTTGTTGCTTTTTAATTTCTCAATTCGTCTCTTTATAAATTTGTAGTCTGTACACGCGTGCCCAAAAATGATGTGATCAAAAATTGTTAGAGGAATTCTGTAATTTCCTATCTCTGTTAAAAGTAAATCATTTTCAGCACAAGTGCTAAAAGTAAGAGTATATAAATAAATTTTAGACACTGAAAGCAAGAATTAAAAATCAAACTTTTACTGATATGTAAAAAAATATATTTTTAAACACAAAGGGGTCATTGTGAAGTTATTACCGTACATTATAACAGTTTTCTTGGCTTTCTTTAACCTATTGCAAAACCAAGGGCTTTTATTGTTAATATTTCCCTTTCGTTCTAGCTTTTACGAAGTTTATTGAAAATATTAACGCCGAACAAGCGGTGGCAAGTACGCTTTTATACGCATTTATTGTAAAGAATGTATGTAAGTGTTTTCTTTTTATTAAAAATTGGTTTATTAGTAAGGGATATTCTCAAAAAAAAACAAGTTACAAAGTAAAATTAATTGTTTTTTTTTATGCTGAGTCTGGAATAAGCCATGAAACTTAAAAAGTTTTTAACCCTTAAGAAGGCGCGAGCCTTTTAATTACAAAAGTAGGCGCGCGGGGATCAAATTTACTCCCACATTGTAAACATCCAATATTTGCTTTTTTTAAACTGCTAAATTATATATTTTTAGTTTGGTAGCACTTTCCTTCAATGTATGATAAGTGAAATAAAAAGTTGCTTAGGATAAAAAGTACTTGTATTAAAACATTTAATATACGTAGTAATTTTAATTGAAGTGACTGTCATTATTTTTTAAAAGCTAATTATAGAACGATAATGCAAAAAAACAAAATTTTAATCTTTATGTGTACAGGGTGTCCCATTTTGGTTGTCCCTTATGGGAAACTTGGAAATCATAAGAGATATTAAAAATCCGATACCTCATCCTCGAGCTCTTTTTGGAGAAAACATTTATGGTAAAAACAGATCATCGCTATCGCGAAGCGTTTCAGAGATACAGGGTGATTCTCGATTTTTCACTTTTTGAAAAGGCCCTGTAGCTTTGTTGTTATTACAGATACGAGAAAACTAATTGCACATTATAAAGACACTTTTATCCGTAGAATCCAGTGGCGTAGCCAAAAATTTTTGAGCTGTCATTTTTGACATATGACCCAAACATGTTTTTTTTATTAGGGACACCCTATAAATGATTAGGTAATTAAATTGCTTGTTTTTCTGATTAAAATAATATATCATAGTAGGTGGTTTAATAAATTTTTTACGTCAAATATTGGAAAAATTATGATTTTAAAGACGCATTGCGGCTTCTATCTGTTTTTAAATTGTTTTATATTTTTGTTTTAAAAGGAATCTGTCATCCCTTAGCTCAGGAGACATTTCCGTAGAAAAAAATAATAATAATAAAAAAATTAATTAATTTTTTTGTCTTTTTTCTATTGAAATGTCTCCTGAGTTGAGGGATGGCAGTATTGTTTTTAAAGAAAAATATAAAACAATTTAAAAAGCAGCTAGAAGCCGCAATGCGTCTTTAAAATCATAATTTTTCCAATATTTGACGTAAAAAATTTATTAAACCACCTACTATGATATATTATTTTAATCAGAAAAAAACAATTTATTTACCTAATTATATATAGGGTGTCCCTAATAAAAAACATGTTTGGGTCATATGTCAAAAATGACAGCTCAAAAATTTTTTGACTGCGCCACTGGATTCTACGGAAAAAAGTGTCTGTATAATGTGCAATTTGTTTTCTCGTATCTGTAATAACAACAAAGCTACAGGACATTTTCAAAAAGTGAAAAATCGAGAATCACCCTGTGTCTCTAAACGCTTCGCGATAGCGATAATCTGTTTTTACCATAAATGATTTCTCCAAAAAGAGCTCGAGGATGGGGTATCAGATTTTTAATATCTCTTATGGTTTCTAAGTTTCCCATAAGGGACAACCAAAATGGGACATCCTGTACACTTTATACTTCTCCTGTGTTAACATAAATTATAAGCACAAAAATGGATATTGTATTATTATTAAAATAAAAATAATTGTCCCCAAGAAATAATACTTAAAATATGTATAATACCAAAAGAAGTGAAAGTTTAGTCTGAATCTGTTCCTTCTTGTTGTCTTGGAGCTAGACAATGCTCACAAATTGTTTTCATACGGCGTTTGCACATTGGTTGTTTATACTTTACACAAAAATTTGATGTCTAGCTGTCTTTTTGTCAGGGACAAATAATACTTATGTTTTGAGTTTCTGAAGTTCTACCAACTCGAGATGCATATTGCTCGAAACTGTAACGTTAAGGGGCGCGTGGGGATCAAATTGACCCAGCCGCAAGAAACGTAAAATTTTTGAATGAATCGTTTTGTTTCTTTTTTGGTTAAGCAAAGACAATTATAGTTTAATTATCTTTTGCTATGAGTATATACCTAACGAGGTTTTAGGAAGGTACCTAGAGATTTTTTCTAATTGTAAAAAATCTCAAAGATATTATAAAATTGACAAAGCTTTTGACCCCGCGCGGCCACTTAAGGGTTAAATATTGGCTTTTCTATAAACTTATTAAAAAAACGTTGGTTTTATTAAATAGAACCAAAAATAATAAAAATTACAGAAAACTTCAGAACTTTAATTTAGCCAATCATGGTTTTAAAATTTATTCCGCATATGTCTAACGTATATTACTTTGTGTCACAGTTTTTTAAATAAAATATGGCTTAATTTGCAGTTTTCAAAAGTGTATTCAAATTATTAGCTTTGAATTGAATAAAATAAAATATAACATATTTATTTAAATAAAAAAATATATATTATAATACATTTTCAAAGAAGACCTCAGCTCCAGTTCATTTATAAATAAAATACAATTGGCGCCAACTAGGCTAACCCCATCAGCAAAAATCGATCTATTCGTGTTGGAAATGGGTTAACAAAACATGGTAAATATATTAGTTTAATTTAAGGGTAGATAGACGGAAAATACATAGTGTCCACGGATGTACTAAACTAGAAATGTAAGGTTTTTTATTTTCAATGTTTGAAAAATTAAAAATTATTAACTTCTGCTTTATCTATCTATAATAAAAGTTTTGAGGAAAATTGTCATTTAATATACCCTATGAGTTAAATTTGCAAAAATATAATTATGGCATATGCTTAATTTTTTCCATAAGCGTAAATACAAAATTGTTTTAATTTAAATGGCCATATTTATCTATTTTAATAATTAAGTTATAAAAACAAAAAAATGTTAAGGTAGGAAATTAAAAGCAATATTTTTGGCGTAACCTTTGCAATTTACAGTTACTAAAACATTTAAATACTATTAAAAGTTTTTAAGAAAAAAATTAAATTTGTGATAATAAAATATCAGAAATTTAAATACAAACAAATGAGAGTACTCCTTTTAACAGCACATTATACAGGGCGTTTAAAAAGTATTCCTTTTTTTTACTTTATTTTTTCTCATTTTTTCGACAGCTTAAATATCAAAAGAGATATGACCTTTAATTTATAGGATTTTTATTTTATACAAAGTTTATTTGTTTTCTGGGAGATTACGTTTAAATAAAATAATATATAATATAATATTAATAAAGTTTTTTTATTCTGGAAAAGCTAAATATTTGTTTGTTTAAAACATATTTGTATTAAAGCTTATAGAAAAATTGAGCATATATGCGATAACTTTTGTGCGGCGTGTATTTCTAAATTCTGAAACTACTGAATAAAGGAGTTTAAAAAATAATTAAAAATGTCTAGTATTTTGTATCTACCAAACAATTTACTTGTTGGTTTTCTTATTTTTGTCATTAAGGAGTCAGAATATTATAAATTTTACTTAATAATTTCTTTTATCTTTCTTTCCCAACGAAGAGGATTTCTTAAAAATAATTTATTTTCTTTTTTAAAATGCCCCTAAAAAAGTGTATAACAAAAATAATATATTTGATATTTTAAAAACACTTTGAAAATAAATATTTTTAAACAAAATACTTAATTAAATACCAATACCTTATTTCTTTTTAATTAGTCTTTCCTTTTTGTGTTTCAACATTACCATTTTAATTTAAAATGTTTAAGTATTCTTAATTTTATGATGTCAATTAGGTACATTAAAAACTGAAATTATAACATGTATGCTATTTATTAAAAAATAATAAGATTTTATCCACCGTTAAGTTTTTATTTATTTTTCTTTAAAACTAAGGAAAAAAAGTTGAAGGTAGCAGCATCTTGTGTCACCCGGTATACCAAGATAAAATAAAGGAATGAGAACAAGTTGAAAAAGTGTCCATCTGAAGGAAACAAATTAAGGTGGCGCCACAGTAGAAAGTGGAAATATTTTTATATTTCTTTCCTTTTTTATTATGTATCTTACCAGCGGCGTAGCGTAGGCAAAAATAGGCGTAGGCAAAGTCGTATCCTCGAGATCCCTTTGGTCGACAGTAAAGAACCAAAAAAGAAGTTCCCCACCTTTAAGTAAAGACACCTTAATTTTTTTTAATACACATAAAATACCGGCATAGGCGAACATGTACCCGCGAAGACCCGTTATTAAAAGATGTAGTACAATAGGAAACCAAAAAAATGAACCTTTAATAAACTTCATCTTTTCTATCCTTCAAAAACGCTGGCTACTGTTTATCCTTCATAAAATTAAAACATAACTTTTAATGTCTGATTTTCATTTCATACCTTTAACTACAAGGCCTCCTAGCCGCGAGGCCCTACCAGGCGCGAGACCGTAGGCGACTGCCTACGCTTAGCTACGCTAGTGTATCTTACTCTCATTGGTGCTGTTGGTAATATTTTTTCACTTGCTACTATGGCGCCACCTAAATTTGCTCCCTTGCGATAGACACTTTTTAATACATTGAGATGGTACTCCTTTCTTCTACTCCTCATAATTTAAAGGTTTTTACCCATTGCGGCATTTCATAGTGACTGGTGGGACATTTGACTTTAAAATTTCACTAATTATAAGCCATAATAATATGATTAAAACTTATACTATGATAAACTATATCTTATAATATCAAATAATAACTAATTAACAACATTCCTTTGTAAAAACCTTGACTACTGTCTACGTTTCTTGTAATTATTTGATTTTAAGAAAAAACATATTTTTGCCATGTTCACTCCCTAAACTACCCTTTAGTGAGTGAGATTTACCCCAAAATTTTAAATAGAAAGAGGAGTCAAGTAATACCTCATTTTAAAGGTCCTTCGACCCTGATTACAACTGCCAAGTTTGAAGTCTGTGCTATTATTTTTGTTGGTATGACAGCTTTTTTAAAATTTAAGTCATTTTCCCACTTCGCGTAGAATGCCCCTATTACGTATTTATTTAAATAAAGGTGACCTTAACCTTAAAGAAAAGATGCTAAATTAAAAGACAAATACTCTGTTTTACCTCGGTACCCTGCTGATATACCGTTTTTCCCTATTTGAATTTTTACGGGTTTACGCGATTTACGCGAGACACGCAATTGCATAATTATGGTTATTTCCATTAAAAATGTTAATACTTACTTTCAGTGTTAGACTATATTCGTTTTAATCTAGGAATCTACACAAAAATTCGATATATTTTTTTCGTTGTGGAAAAATGCGGTAGTTAGTTTCAACACGGAATTAAAAGTTTATAAATAGAATTTTAGTTAAATTTGCTTTCTGGTAATAAAATAACGCAGTCGTTACTGAAATACTTAGCAGGACATAAAAAATTGTCATAAGTCAAAACGTGTAATTTTTTTAATAATACAATATGCCTAAATGTATTAAATAAAAAAAAATAATAAACCATAATAAATGTATAAATTTTTTTTTATATTTTCTATTATTTCTGTAAAAAGTCAAATTAGCGAAATATTAGAGAAAAGTGACCAAATATGGAATAGTATTCCTAATATGGAATTCTCTTACACGGAAACTTACACACGCAATTATAGAGGGTTTTGTCTGTTTTTTTTTATATGCTCATTCGCGAGTAGAAGTGGTAACATGCCAGTAAAGCAAGCCCTTTTATCGCTGTGGCAACGTTTTCTATTTATCGCTTTCTCAAAAAGATTTAAGGTTTTAAAAAATTCTGCTACATTAAATTAAAGGAGAAGGACCTCTAAATGTTAATATTAACGGCTCAGATCTTTACAATATTATTTCTTTTTGTCCCCCTAAACAATATTTTCGATATATTTTTCGAAACAAAAAAAGTCGATTTTTGGCCCAGTCTAGTTTATAGTATTTAATATTTGGTGTACCTATCCCATATTTAGCTACCCCTATTATTTTTTAGTTTTTTTTAATCCTAATTAAAATTAATTAATGTAACTAAAAATACAATGTAAAGGACAAATATATGATTATTAATAATTACTAGAATAATTCAAATAATATTTAACATATAATTTTTATGCAAATTATGTGTAAAAAATCAAAATGGTATTCCATATTTGCTCACTGAGCTCCCCTGAGCCTTAATAATATAGATATACTGTGTGATCCAAAGGAAAAATCGTGAGCAGGGTAATTTTCCCAAATACTGCGTTACATACCGGATGTCAACAAATTCATTAGACAATCGCTAAAGCTTCCGAAAGATAGTTTAAGCGACGTGACAGCAGCGCGGCATGGACGCGTTTTAATACATTGAATCCTTGCCTAGCGTCACGTCGCCGTGCCGCTTGGCGTGTCATGGACGTGTTTTTATACGACATTGACGCGCTAATGTCCCGCTTTTGTCACGTTGCGCTCTCACTTTGCCGGAAGCTTTAAGCTTCCGACAAACAGCGAGCGCGACGGAACAGCAACGCAGCATTTACGCGTTTTAATCCATTGAATCCTTGCCTAGCGTCACGTCGCCGTAACGCTTGGCGTGTCATTGGCGTGTTGTTTAATACGACATTGATGCGCTAATGTCCCGCTGTTTTCCGACAAGCGCTGCATGGACGCGTTTCAATACATTGAATCCCTGTCTAGCGTCACGTCTCCGTGCCGCTTGGCGTGTCATGGACTTGTTTTTATACGACATTGACACGCTAACGTCCGCTCCTGTCACGTTGCGCTCTCTGTTTGCCGGAAGCTTTATGCTTCCGACAAACAGCGAGCGCGACGGGACAGCAGCGTGGCATGGACGCGTTTTAATATCTTAAATCCTTGCCTTGCGTGATGTCGCCGAGCTGCTTGGCGTGTCATGGACGTGTTTTTATATGACATTGACGCGCTAATGTCCCGCTTCTGTCATGGCGCGCTCGCTGTTTGCCGAAAGCATAACTCCTAGAGTCTAGAGTATTTGACATATTAAAATAAGATTTGATATAGGTAAATGGTATGGCAAGAGAAAAGCTTTTGCCATTTTTCATTTTACAGACACTTCTACGGTTTAACTGAGAATAGCACCAATTTTGAATTATTTAATAAAACACCCTGTATTTTTTCCACCTAAAAAAATCAACATTGGAGCCATTTGTGCTAAAACCGGAAGTGACTAAAAAGTAAAGAATATGCAAAAACTTCCCTCTTTCTCCATCACCAAAGTTTCAGAATATAAATATTTATATTTCGTAAACTTTGCCATCACTGACTTATATTAAGTCTCATTTTGATGTCTCTAATGGGGTGAAACAAGAAACATTTAAATCGTTTTCGGATAGTCTTTAAAATGTGCCTCTGGATTTACGAAAACTCGTGATAAAATCTGAACTCTTTATGTTTTTATCTTTAGGTTCCTCATTGGCTCTAAAATTTGATTTTTGATTGATTTTTTTCGGGTAAATTAAAAAATCTAAGAATACATATCTTACATAATGCTTGCAGCCTAATATGTTTATAATGATGGTAAAAAAATGTTTTTTAAAAAATATTACATAATTTGTATGTCTAAAGGTTTGCTTAACCATTTATTAACTACTGACTGACCGTTTATGGCCAATTTCCGATTAAATATAGCGCGCTGGTAATCATGTAATTTGGCAACGGTTTCGGCGGTACTGGCGATAAATTGTCTGTAAATCAGGGGATTTTAGAATGGTGTCTTAAAACAATTTATTATAAACAATATATAAAATGCAGCAGAGCTAGAGTTTATCAACGCATGGCTTGTTCAGTTAAAATGCACATGCTAGAAGTATTCTTTGGTAGATGAAAATATTACACCATTAAGTATAAAAAAGCATTAGAGAAAAACACGTAACTGTTCAGTAAACTATTCAGTCAATAGCAGTTTTATTGATCCAACACCTATTAAATCGGATAGGTTAAATGTTTCTTTCAGAAGAAAATATCTGAAAAGAACTGTCGGTCTTCTGATGTAATATGTAAATAAAGTTCATCTAATACGGTAATATCTTTTTCTAAAATGAGTTTTTTTATACCTTTATCGCAACTAATATGGTACAATATTTTTACACACCAAAAATACTTCTTCGTGTATGCCTTGCGTTGATACACGTGAGCTCTCCTGATCTACATTTAATTTATTGGTAATGATGAATTGTTTTTAAACAATATTCTAATATCCTCTAATAACGTAGGTTATGGCCAGTACGACCATAAACATTTCCAGGTGCCATTATTACCAGCGCGCTATATTTAATCAGAAATTGGCCATGGGCAGGCAGTTTTTAAATGTTTAAAGAAACCTTCGGACATACATATGTTTTTAAAACATTTTTTAAACTTTATTATAAACATATTATGCGTTTAGAATTATGTAAAACATGTATTCTTAGATTTTTTAATTCACTGGAAAAATATCTAGTTAAATTGAGGATATTTACCAAATTTTAGAGCCAATAAGGAACTTAAAGATAAAAAGTTAAAGAGTTCAGATTTTTACGGAGTTCATGATCCCTTGCAAAATGTTATCCTAGTGTCAAACCTCTAAGTGGCGTACAGATGGGGGTAATGCAATCTGCAATGTAACATGCAAGGCAACACGACTCGCTCGTTTGGACGGTTACGCGTAATGCGCGCTGGATCGTTCGTCGCGATCCACTCAGGTATCGGTTTTCTGCGCAAACACAACGGCGTGCGACGTAAGTTCGCAGTATCCGTTTGTACGTGTTTGAGTGATATTGCAGGAATCAATGGAACACGGGGTTAAACTGTGAACGGAGGAGAAAATACTTGAATTAGTGAAAGTTATAAGGAGGAATACATTTTTAAAACCGTTACTTATATTTAATAGCTGAGTTTTCTACTCATAAACCATGATCTTTTGGTTGGCTTTCTTTTCTACCAAGCATTATGTTAAAATAAGAAAAAATCTCGCAGTATAACCTACTGATCTCGATGGATTGCCAATGTTATTACCTGCGCGAGACAAAAGATACATTTCATCGGTGAAAAACCCGGTTTGTGCGCAAGCAAATCAAGGGGTGAACGCGCCTGCCGCTAAACAGACTATTCGTATTATCGGAAAGAATTTGTCGACGGCGTCCTGGTTTTCTGTTCGGAGTACCGTAACTAATGAGCGTCACGGTCAAACCCCGGACGGAGGGTACGGGGTGCCGGTGTTTGTATTTTGCCATGGTTTTAGGTAAGCATGTTCGTCCACCCGTCCATTTGTTTACTGCGCGAGGTCGTAAAAATCCGAAAATGCTTCTTGACACTGCGGATCTAAATGTAGGTTATCTATGGTATAACCTCGTTTGTTTCAAATTGGGATAATCCTATTTACAGTGAAGGTTGCAGCAACCACATTAGGAAGGTTTATTGCATTATTGTATATTGCGTTGCACGTTGTAATACACGCGTCTGTACAGGGCTTAAGAGTTATGGCTTGTCTAATAGATTTGTTGATACCCGGTTGACCCGGTATAACCTAACTAATAACACCGTATTCTACGACAAATCACGATATTATTCTATTATAGTGTATTTCCTAACTAGTGCTGATAAGTGCCACTGACCGAATGACGCGTAGCGGAGTTCGGTCAAGCATCCAGTGCGGAAAAGGCACTTTTGGCACGTGTTAGAAACGCTATTTTTTCTATGAGCGTAAGAAAAACATAAAATCAAAATTTCATTTTTTGAACACAATGCTACTCAATGTCCTACCGAACCACAGCAATATTTTTTATTTAAAGATGAAGTGCATGGGAATCCTTCATTGCGAGTTACTAATATTTGGTTTAACATTTTTGTACTTTTCCGCCCTTGTGCGGAAAAGTGACACTTTCAAAACTAAAATGCGTGCAAACAAGTAAACTTTTTCGCATGCGAGTAGGAAAAGTTTTTTCGTAACTTTAATAGTAAACGAGTTTTAAAAAAGTCAAAATGGTTAAAATATGAAAATTATCTTATGGTTCCTAGATGGATCACAATAACCATGAAGCGTTTTCACTTTCGAGAGATTC
Organism: Listronotus bonariensis; assembly: GCA_014170235.1. NCBI lineage: Eukaryota > Metazoa > Arthropoda > Insecta > Coleoptera > Curculionidae > Listronotus > Listronotus bonariensis. The sequence continues at coordinate 105,221 of JACEGR010003359.1, forward strand.
CGTAAAAACATCAAAAAATAGAACACCCTGTACATCACTGGCATTACGCCTACTATATTAAAATTTTATTATAAAAAACAAATAAATCTTTTAACATTTTGACCTTAAAACAGTCATAGGACATTGAACTGAAGTAATAAATTATCTCATCTGTAAAACTTGATCTTTATTCATACTACTTAAAACATACGTCAGGCATAAATATTTGCTAACAATAATGTTAGCAGCTTTATTAATAATTTAATTTATTGTCGATTCTGTCAGTGTTTTTGTTTATACAAGGTGTAACAGAATGTTGTTTTAAGGGCAGATTCTACACTAAAATATAAATAAAAGTTTATATACAGGGTGTCCGGATATTACTCGTCAAGATTTTAGTGGACGATTTTGTACGAAAAATTAATGTAACAAACTTTTATACAATTTTTTCGAACACCCAACATTAACGGTAGATACAGGATGTTGAAGAATTTTTTTTTATTTATTTTTTAAATAATTTTTTTCTAGTGTAGTGATTTTCTCCAAATTTTGCATACATATCAATAAATAATTACCCATAAACAAACGTTTTATTTTAAAGCTTGCTTTGTTAATTCTGAAAATCAGATTTTCGAATTAAACGTACGTAAAGGTTAAAAGCCGCTTTTGTCGGAAACAGTTTATTTTAAGTTAATGCAACAAGAGGACCTTTAAAGATATTTTGATGCCCTTTATTAATTTTCGATTTAAATTTATAAAGAAATAAAACAAAAAGTTCAACTCATTTTCTAAAATAAAGGACAGTTTAGGCCCTTGGCATTAACTACTGGCGTCAAATTCATAGGGTGAAAATAAACAATCATTAGTGACATGAATGCAACATTTTGCGAAAATTAGTACACTAAGAAAAATGGTATTAAAAAAATAACATTTTTTCAATATCCTGAATCTCCGTTAATTGTAGGTTTTTGAAAAAATTATATAGAAGTTTGTTACATTAATTTTTCATGCAGATTCTTCCACCGAAATCCTGACGCGTAATTTCCGGACACCCTGTATAAACATGGCCCTCAAATTTTTCGTTCCTAAGATACAGTGTGTAAAACTTTTTAAAAAACTGAAAATTATTAATTTATTTTTTAGGAAAAATTATTAGACTCAAAACAAACATTTTTTAAATAAGTATTTATTGCTAGTTGTTAGACAAGTGTTTATAAAAAATAATAAAATATAATTTTTGAAAGAAAAGTTTCCGCAACGCATCTTTTATGGCCTGAAAATAAAATACAGTGCAAAATAATAAATTTTATTTTCCGTGCCTCAGAAAGCTTTTACTTTGAGGACTTGCATTTATATTTAAAAAAGCGTGTTAAAATTCTTTTAATTACTTAGGAATAGTTTTTGCATATATGTCCAGAAAAGTCCTGGGGTTCTTATTTTATCTGACCACCTCTGCAGATTGGCTCAGGTTACAGTTATTGAACAAAAAGTGGTTCAATTTAAACTATGT
>JACEGR010003360.1:0-106703 GCA_014170235.1 Listronotus bonariensis
GAATAGGTAAGATTTTTTTTTAGTTATCGTTATAAGTGGGTGCAAAATATAAATGAAAACCCTGTACAGTGACCGCCAAAGTTACACAGGGTGAGTCAGATGTTTGGCAAACCCTATTTACTGATTATTAATAAAACTTTTCAATTTATTTTAGTAGGTATTCACGTCGTGCCACTTGCGGATTTTTTCCAATACGTGGAAAGAAGGCGGTCTAAAGCAACAACAAAGCATGCCCTATTCAGAATGATTTAATGCAGGCATTCTTTGTCTAATCTCTTCCTGCTAGTGTTGAACACACTGAAAGTCAATTTAAACATATTGAGCTAGCACTGACGTGTACAGGGTTTTCCACGATTAACTGCTTCAATTGATTTCTCGAAGAGTAGGCCTTGAAAATTTTTGAAAGTTTGATAACATTATAAAGTCAGTGGGGAACATATAACTAAAATATTTTTACAGTTCTAACACTTTCGGTTATACCGGAAGTTGATGTCAACTTCCTTATTTTAAACGGAACACCCTAAAAATAATTAATTTTTCAGATTCTGCGTAACTTTCTAAAATACAGAGTGATTCAAAAATCGATTCACGAAACTTAAGGAGGTGATTCTACTTGACAAAATAAGGGTAGAGGTTTATATAATTTTTTTCAAAATGTCATTCGTTTTCGAGTTACAAGCCGTCAAAGTTCAATCTTTATTTTGGTTTTTGCGCCATATAGCATATATTTTTTAACCAATCCAGTTGATATTTGGCACACGAATCGAGCTTTGCAGATTCTAAAATTTTAAGACAAAAGTACTTTTTTAAATACCGCCAGAGGGCACTTTACCTAAAACTTAAAATTTATATATATCATAACTTTTTTATTTTGATAGATATCGCAAAACTGGGAGCGCCATTTTATAGATACAGGGTGTCCAGTAACTCAACCGACAAACTTCACGGAGCGATTCTACAACGGAAAATAAGAAATAAAACTTCACATAATCATATGTCCTAAACGTCTTAATTTAAAATTAAAAAAAAAGTTTTTTTGTTGTATAAACCCGACAGATTGCCCACATATTCTTGGACATCCTGTATAGTCTTTATGACTTTAGCCTCCCCTGTTCTTCAATGCATGAGTCGCTACTGGTAAAAGCCTGTTCTGCGCCATATGAAGAAGTAGATGCGGACCGTGAAGGATAAGGAGGTGAAACGAATGGACTATGTTGCTGTGGTATTGTTGGAATATGCAATTTTTTTTTCTGTCCTAATCTTCTCTGTACCAAATAAGTTAGTATTTCGGATTGACTTTCTAATGCATCATTTAATGGAAGTCGTCTTAAATGAGCTGCGACGGTTTTTCCAAATGCCTCAAATTCATCTGTTGCTTCTTGAGAATTATCTACTTTTTCTACTATGTCTTGTATATTTACTGCTGCAGCAGCATTTTTGTCTCACTATATGCTTTTCTTTTAAGAGGACATTTATTTTTCTTTATAATGGTTCGCTTCTTAGTTAATCTCTTTTCGGAATTTATGATTGGCGCATTTGCGGCTGTTAAGATATTTGGCTCGGTAAAATCACCACCAACTGTATCCTCTTCTCCTTCTAGATCAACCTGGGAATAGGAGTGACCATTCTCAGTGATTCGCTCTTCTTCTTCCTGAAACCAAATACAGGGTGGCCCAATTGTCCGAGAAAGTGTAATATTTCTGTTATTTAACGATATATGACAAAAAGTTTTACATAAAAGTTGTGGGGTTTTTAAACGTGCATGTCCCAAAAATATTTTGCATGTATACAGAGTGCACCCAAAAAAAGGTATGGCTAAGAAGTTAGTTTTTTAAAATTGTAACCCTATTTTTGTTTACAGAATCGGATTCAGCATAAAATTCTGCATATAGTACGTTATTTTATTTTGACACTCGTGGCGATGTTGCCACGCTATTTATAATTTACTGAAAACTTTCGTAAAAAATATATTACCCGAAAATTAGGTAAAAACAGAAATAAATTAGTTATTAATAATACTTTTGGGACCTTCAATTTTAAAAACCCTACAACTTTTATATAGAACTTTTTGTCATATCATATAGATATATTAGGCTTTTTCGGACTTTTAAGCTTTTAAAATGTATTAGGAAATATCTCATCACGTAAAAGAAGTAGTGTTTCTATAACTACAATACAGGTTTTTTTGTTTGTGTTTTAGGTTCCTGCAACGGCAGACGAATGTTAAGAAATTGTACGTGGTTTTGCACAACGTTGGAATTTCCCTGGATGTGTTGATGACTAAATTCCCTAAGAAACTTTGACTCTATGTTTTACAACTACAGGGTGTCCCACCGGTAACTACCGCGATCGATTTCTCGAAAAGAAGGCTTTGAAAATTTGGTAGCATTATAAAATCAGCGGGGGACATACAACTACAATATTTTGACAGCTCTACCACTTCCGGTTATACCGGAAGTAAATGTCAACTTTCCTATTTTAAATAAAACACCCTATATATTATTCATTTTTTATATTCTACGTGAAACTATTAACATAATTTATGTATAATGTTCTATACCTAAGTTAAACCGTTCTTAACTTATTTTTAATTTTATGTCAAAAATGACGTTTGCAAGCCATTACATAATCATAAATTTCTTTTAAACAAAAACCTTTAATATGGGTTAGGGTTGGGTTTTTGTAGATAAAGAACTACTTTAGTAGGCTGTATTGATATTTTCACAATTAACAAATACAGAGTGGCCAAAAATAATCGTTAAAAATTATAGCGACAAAAACCTTAAAAAATAATTTTTATAAATGGACACCCCTATCTTTTATTACCCTATTCTATTAAGCATTAAAAATAAGGGTAAGTTTGTATAAGGATGTCCAGTCCAAACATGTATAGTTTTCAAAATATTTACAATTTAATATTTATCTATACTTAGGTAGTTCTTTCTTCTGAGCTTTGCAGATTCTAAAATTTTAAGACAAAAGTACCTTTTTTAAATACCGCCAAAGGGCACTTTACCTAAAACTTAAAATTTATTTAAATCATAACTTTTTTATTTTGACAGATATCACAAAGCTGTGGGCGCCATTTTATAGACAATCAAAAACTTAAACAATGAAGTACTCTTTATTAAAGTCGATAAACATCACCGTTTAGGCACCAATATACATTAAAGTTTTCATCAATTTCAATCAAATTACCTACATACAGGGTGTCCAGTAACTCAACCGACAAAGTTAACCAAACGATTCTACAACAAAAAAAAACTTTTTTTTAATTTTTAACACCCCGTATTTCAAAAACTAGGACGTTTAGGACATATGTTTATATAAAGTTTTTTTTTCTTATTTTCTGTTGTAGAATCGCCCCGTAAAGTTTGTCGGTTAAGTTACTGGACACCCTGTATGTATGTAGGTAATTTGATTGAAATTGATAAAAATTTTGATGTCTATTGGTGCCTAAACGGTGAGGTTTATCGACTTTAATAAAGAGTACCTTATTTTTTAACTTTTTTAAGTTTTTGATTGTCTATAAATAGCGCCCCAGCTTGGCGATATCTGTCAAAATAAAAAAGTTATGATATAAATAAATTTTAAGTTTTACGTAGAATGTAATAAAAACACAAATTTTACTTTGTTATTTTGTCACATATTTTATATTGCTTTTTGCGTTACTGCAGTTTCGACATACTATGTCATTTTCAAACGACTTTTTAAAAGTGAATGAATTACAAAAAGTGCATAAATTTATACCTTATACCGTAAATTTAACATCTGGTTTAACCTTTACAATTGTTAGGTCCTATCTTTATTGTTACAAGTATATTGCTATAATAAACTTTACAGTTAGTCGAAAATATTAAATAATTGGGAATTTTTTATGTCTGTTTGCAGATTAAGAAGATTTACATTATTGTTTTTATTGTATAAATAAATTTCTAATATATCTAATAATAAGTATAAAATTAGATATATTAGAGAACATAGAAATTTATAAACACAATAAAAATAATAATGTAAATCTTCTTAATCTGCAAACAGACATAAAAATTCCCAATTATTTAATATTTTCGACTAACTGTAAAAGTTTATTATAGCAATATACTTGTAACAATAAAGATAGGACCTAACAATTGTAAAGGTTAAACCAGATGTTAAATTTACGGTATAAGGTATAAATTTATGCACTTTTTGTAATTCATTCACTTTTAAAAAGTCGTTTGAAAATGACATAGTATGTCGAAACTGCAGTAACGCAAAAAGCAATATAAAATATGTGACAAAATAACAAAGTAAAATTTGTGTTTTTATTACATTCTACGTAAAATGTATTGTCACAAAGTAACGGACTATACTTTTGTCTTAAAATTTTAGAATCTGCAAAGCTCGATTTGTATGCCAAATATCAACAAGATGGGGTAAAAATAAATGCAATATGGCGAAAACACTAAAAAAAAATTGAACTTTGACGGCTTGTAACTCGAAAACGAATGACATTTTAAAAAAATTATATGAAGCTCTACCCTTATTTTGTCAAGTAGAATCACCCCTTAGGTTTCGTGATTGATTGAATCACCCTGTATAGCGTGTTCCATTTAAATAAAAAAAATTACATTTACTTCCGGTATAACCGGAAATGGTAAAGCTGTCAAAATATTTTAGTTGTATGTCACCCACTAACTTTACAATGCTTCCAAATTTTCAAAATATTCTAAAGCCTACTTTTCAAGAAATCAATCGTACAGTTCCTGGTGGTACACCCTGTACAAGGTAATTTTAGCTCAATCCTGTTAGCTTTAGTTGACCATAATTATTACTATTTCACTTATGTAGACGTGTATGTCGCTGGAAGAGAATCAGACGGCGCGGCGGAGTATTCAGTCGTTCTAATTTGAAAATGGCGATTAATAAAAGACTCTTAATATGCCAAATAATTTGTCATGGTAGGCGACGACGCCTTTATATTAAAAAATGTGTTTGTTAAACCCTATTCTCAGTGTAGTGCTCTGAGTTTTAAGCAAAGATATTTATTTAGCGCCTAAGCCGAGCACGCCGCATATTAGAAAATGCTTTGTGTATTAGTAGCAAAATTTAGATTATTCCTTAAAAACTTGAAGATTTGGGGGAAGGAAAGACCTCCGCTGGCAGTAGGTTCCACATTTTAGAAACTCCAGGGATAAAAGAACGAACGAGATGGGAAGTTCGCGGCCTGTCCAATTGGACCGTATAGGGATGCATACGTGCGGCACCATGAGTTTCTATTGGGAGCTGCAAGAGGAGGGATTATACTGGATAATTCGTCGGAGCAGAAGCCGTAAAAGTATCTATAAAAGAGCGATAGATCTCCCACAGCTCGGACGATGAGCAAAGAGAAGGAAGTCTTGAGTAAGTAAAGGATCATTAATAAGACGAACAGCCCTTTCTTTGAATGGCATCAAGAATGCTGTAGAGGTTGTAGGGGATGCCATTCCCCTAGACATGAGAACAATATTCCAGAGAGGGTCGAATTTGAGACACATACAAAGCGTAATAAACTGGAAGGAGAAAAAACACTTTCTGGCCTCGGATAAGCAAATCCAAGCTTTCTTTGAAGCCGGCGGTGGCTATAGATACAATGGGTTTATGCCAGTTAAGGTTATTCCTCAAATGTGATCGCCCATCAAGGCTAGAATGTGTCCCCGCTCTGCAAAACCTGGCCACTTATATGGCAAAGGGTGAGTGTTTAACGATTTTTTCGCGAGAAAGCTTGAAGAGTGGCTCATCAACAATGACTCGATATACGTCGATCAGAAATGAGAACTGGAGTTGCCATGAGCAGAGTTTAGCCGGAAGACCGTAGGAGGGAAGTTTATTGGGTTAGAAGTGTCGTCGTGCCAGACTTCTGGGTCGAAAGCTTCTAGATATAGCAAGAGCAACGATCTGGGGACTCACCTTAGAGAACTTCAAGAGATTTGTTCCAGTTGTGTGAAACGAAGGAAAGAAGATCTGCTGTAGATCTCTTGTGACGAAATCCGTATTAGCCTGTCATGTAAAATTTTAGGTTTTCAAAATGCCTAAGAATTTGCGAGTTAATGGATTTCTCCATTACTTACAAAGCATTGAGAGGAATGAAATGGGTCTATAGTTGGATGGAAGAGATTTAGATCCTTTCTGGGAATAGGCTGGACACGTGCAGCTCTCCAGCTGTCTGGAAAAATACCCGTGTCATAAGAAATTCGAAAGAGCCTGGTTAAAATAGGTGCAAGTTCAGGCAGCATTTTTTTAAAACGATTGCTGGTATTCCATCTACTGCTACATCATACCACCCTAATGTTGGTTTATAAATAGCGTTTGTCAAGTTCCACTTTTATAGGAAGCCAATACCTTATGATGTTCTAATGTATATGCATTGCGAATGCTACGTATTTTAGCTTTGGCAGCAATTACATCAAAATCTTTATAGTGTCCGACATAACTTCTACAATTTTCCTTACCGCCGCATCCCGTTGGTTTCTATCTTTATATGATGTAATTTTGTAGTTCCATAGGCACGGACATTCTTCGTACACCTCTAAAAACTTTTTTATTTCGTCTGTCGACCATTTTTTTGATGCATTTTATTACCTTTTTGCCATTTTTAGAGAGAAGCTGCTACAAAATAAAAGGCCGTCAGATTAGACGTTAAAATCAAACTTGTTTTTAACCCAAAAAAAAACAACCAAATAAACTGGCGTCATTAATCTATGCATGTGAAAACTAGCGTTAATGCTAGTTTCCATATGCAATAATTATTGGCGCCACAAGCATGCCAGTTTCTTGGCACATCTACTGGTGGCGCCAGTGGTGGTTTCAACACATCATCACATCATTCATCAATTTTAGGCGATTAACCAATTTTAAAACGGTATTTACCAATGCGTTGTGTTGCTGTTTAATTCATGTATTATACGTTAAAGTTATCACCAATTGTTACCACGGATAAAACCGTAGACAATCTTTATGTTATGGTATACGGATAATATTTCTGTGGTTCCCATAAGCACGGACAATCTATTCTTATACCTTTAAAAACTTTCTTGTTTTCATCTGGTTATCATTTTTAGATGTTATTTTTATTAACTTTTTGCCATTTTTCTTTAGAAAGATGCTGCTACAAATTTACACAAAAGCAAAAACTGGCCCCAGAAAGTACAACTACTTGCTCTTCTTGTTTCTGATTGCGCATGGGTCTGGCTCTGGCGCGACCTCACTGACGCCAGTTAATTTGCAAATGTCGCCATGTGCATCAATACTGTACGCCAGCGGACTGGCGCCAATGAATCCATGCATTATGGAAACCAAGCTCTTAAGTCCAACCGCTTTTAACTTATTTTAAATTAAAGTGCCAAAGATAACGTTGGCCAGCCATTACCTAACTACATGATTTTTTCTAAACAAAAGTATTTAAAATGAGTTGGGTTTGGGTTCCTCGTAGAAAGACCTTCTTTAGTTGCCTGTATTAATTTTGAGAAATAATAAATACATGGTGGACAAAATAATCTTTTACAATTTTAAAGACAAAAACTTAAAAGTTAATTTTTTCAAATGGATAACCACTATATTTAATTACTTTATGCATCAAAATTATAGAATAGGTAAATATTAAATTGTTAATATTTCGAAAAACTAAACATTTTGGGATATTTCATCCTTTTATAAACTTACCCTTATTTTTGATGCTTAATAAGATAAGGTGATAAGATTAGGGGTTTCCATTTAAAAAACTTACTCTTAAGATTTTGCATCGTTCCAATTTTTAACGATTATATTTAACCACCGTGTATTTATTATTTCTTAAAATATCAATATATGTAAACTAAAAGGAAGTTCATTCTCTACAAGAAATCCAAACCCAATTCATAATAAAGGCTTCTGTTTAGAAAAAAAATAATAAAAACGTAATTTTTTACATAAAACTTAAAATAAGTCAGAAACGGTTAGACTTAGGACACTATAAATAAAATATGTTAAGAATTTTATGCAGAAACTAAAAAATAAATAATATATAGGGTGTTCCATTTAAAATAAAGAAGTTGACATATCTTCCGCTATATGTATAAGTGATATAAATGTCAAAATATGTTAGTTGTATGTTCTCCACCGACTTTATTGTAATCTTACCAAAGTTTCAAAATTTTTCAAGGCCTACTTTTCGAGAAATCGATCGTAGCAGTTCCTCGTCGGAAACCCTGTATAGGCAGGCATAAACCTCAATACTAAAATTATTTTGATATATTTATAGGTTTGATCGCCAATCACACTTATATTCCAACACCAATTCTTAATAAATACTCTATTTAGAAAAAAAGATGGATATACAGGGTGGCTCACGCCATATTCGACTTACGGTCTGTAGCTAGATAACCATGGGGTTTTTAAAAAAGTAAATACTGAAACATATGCAGGTCGGATAAGACCACAGTATAAAATTATTTTAGTCTATACAGGGTGTCTCAAAAAAGTGTGACGTATCAGAGTTATAGTTTTTAAATGGAATACTCTATATTTTATAACGGTTTTAGATTCTACTTTAAAAATAACTCAAGTTTGTTTATAGTACTAAGTGTCTAATTTTATTCGTTTTTATGATATTGATTTTTTTTTGAAAAATGCAGGGTGTAAAATTAAATTGATTTTACTTTAACACTTTAAACTTTAAAATGTGTAACAAGATTGAGAAAAAGTCTGCCTATATCATACGTAGGTCAAATCAAGATTAAATATTGTACAGGGTGATCAAAAATAATTTCAATTTTTCAGAAAATCAAATAGCCATATCTCTCTTATTTTAAATGCAACACCCTGTATTTTTTACGTCACATGATGACACATAAAATACTCTTTCAAATTGTACCACATTCAGCTGAAATAAGTGTTATTGGAAGTAGCATCATTTACATTTTGCAATAACGGCTTAGTAAATAGGCATAGCTATATCACAGCCTACTTACATTTAAATAGACATTTGGAATAAAAATATGTATAAAACGGAATTTACTTAAAAAGTATAAAAGATAGGTAATAGGCAACCTATACACCATTTGAAAGAGCATTTGGTTTGTCATCATTTGGTGTAAAAAATACAGGGTGTTCCATTTAAAATAAGAGAGATATTGCTATTTGACTTTCTAAAAATTGAAATTATTTTTGATCACCCTGTATAATCTATGATCTCGATATGACCTAAGTATGATAAGGCAGACTTTTTTCCTAATCTTGTAACAAATTTTAAAGTTTAAGGAGTTTATATTGTTAAAATAAAATTAATTTAATTGCACCCCTGCATTTGGAAAAAAAAACAAATATCACAAAAACGAATAAAATTAGACACTTGGACTATTAACAAACTTAAATTATTTTTTATGTAGAATCTAAAAACCGTCATAAAATATAGGGTGTTCATTTAAAAAATATAACTTTGATACGTCACACTTTTTGAGACATCCTGTATCGAAGTAAAATAATTTTATACTGTGGTCTTATCGAGTATGGTGGGCCACCCTGTATATTGGCCTGTAAACGTCATTTTTAATATAAAATTTAAAATAAGTCAAAAACGGTTAGAGTAAAGTATAAAACACTATGCAAAAATATGCTTAGAATTTTACGCAAAATCTAAAAAAATAATATTGTACAGTGTCCCATTTAAAATAAGCAAGGTAATAGTAACTTCAGTGTACAATCAAAGAGCTAGAACTATATAAATACTTTGGTCGCAAGCCTCCTACTGGCCTTATTTTCAAAATCTTCCAAAATTTTCGAGAAATTGGTTGCCAAAATTCGTCTTGGGACACCCTGTACATTTTTTTAAAGTACTAACTCTTCATTGCAAAAAAGGGGACTATCAAAAATAAGAACTAGATTATAAAACATATTATTTTATTGAGGAATTTAACACCTTAACTAAGGGCAGTTTGGTATACACTCTTCACACTTTATGTTCGTGAACCTTTCAGGATATAGCAAAAATTTAAAGAAATAGAACAAAACTGATTGCACAATCTCGATTTTCGATTTTTAAAACGAATTCAGTGGTAAAAATAAATCAGCCAAGACTAACTTCATTCGTTTTGGAGATGCAGAGTGTTTTTCAAATTTTGTCAATTTGGCCAGGCACTTGTAACTCGCTTAGAGATACAGAAAAAATGTAAATAGGAAAGTTTTAGGGATTTTCACGTAGAATTCAGTGACGTATCCATATTTTTCCATTGACTTTTATTTTTAAAATTATAACACAAGTTTGGGTTTTTTAATGAAGCATCCTGAAAATGTTATCATCAATTGAAAGATCTCTTAAAAAGCCGTAAAAAATACCACATTTGATGTATTTAATTTTTCATAGTTTCGGAAATATACTCATCGGCAAGAGTTCGATAATAAAATAGCATTTTTGAAGTAAACACTCTAGTATATGTTTATCACTATTAAATCGTGGTGGATAGCATAGAAAAGCAGGATGTGTTCTTTTGACTGTCTTTAAATGGAGTAGAATATTTTATATAATACACCAAGACAGTAGGGAATTTTTTTCCTTGTGCTTCATAATATATATATATATATATATATATATATATATATATATATATATATATATATATATATATATATATATATAGTGAATGGTTCCTGAGCCTTGATATAAATACATTAATAAAAGGTAAAGTTCTTTGGGCATATGGCTCATCAATGACTGTAAAAATAAATAAATAAAAAATACCCTGTAAGAATTCGGCTACTATGGTTGTTTGTTTAAAAATTACGGAGTCTCCAAAGAAAATGGAATACCTCGAGCCCGACCAAGACGGTGACACGTGTGTTTCGCCTTCGTTAAGACTTGTCAAACCGCTTCAGGTCGCTAGACGCTTAATGACGCCCCGACTGACTGTAAATATTCTTTCTGTATCCCAGAACTAATAAATACAGACAGCGGTGCCTATCTCACCAAGAAATTTAAAAACAACCAGCCATAGCATCGAGAGGTTAAAGGTGGTAGGTAAAAAGTGCGCCATCTAGTTGTATATGGCAAAAGTTAAAAATGCAACATACTGTTATACCGAACAAACCATAAAGGAACTCTTACAATCTTACAGGCTATTATTTATTTAAGTCATATGCCCAAAGGTCTATACCTATTATTAATATATTTATATCAAAGAAGGCTATATATATATATATATATATATATATATATATATATATATATATATATATATATATATATATATATATATATATATATATATATATATATATATATATATATATATATACAGTGTGTTCCGCTTTTCATGAATACACCCTGGATATCCTCAGTTATGAATAGCGCTGATTTTCTCTTCAAATTTTGGTGGTGATTGTATGTCTGGAGAAATGAAGTATTTGGCATTACGTAAAAACTTTCATTCAACATTGGCGTGCGGTCTTGGTGGGTAAAAAGGCTTGATTTTTTAGGGAAAAGGATATTAGGCTTATTCAAATTTTTTTCTGTCAGATTTAGAATCAGCATCCCCAAAACCCTTTAATTCATATTTTTAAAATCTCAAGAGCTGATTTTAACAGAAAAAAATATTTATTTTAATTAACTTTTTAAGAGGTTATTTATTCCTAACTTTTGGTAATGTAAACTTTTCCTATGAAGTGGATAGGTGAAATTCTCCGTTAGAACCATGCGCCCCCAGATCCGCCGGATATTACCTTGTGACTTTTTCTCTGGGGATACGTTGAAGAGCAAAGCGTATGCTACTAGGCCGCGAAATAGGACAGGAACTTTGCAGAGCTAGAATCAGTGCAAGCGTGCCAGAAATTACTCCCAAACTTTAAGAAAAGTGAATTTACATTTAAGAAGAATTGTTGAAAAGTGTATTGTTTTAGAAGGTAGTTATGTTGAAAATACAGAAATCTAAAATGATGCAATTAGTATAATTTTGATATCACAGTTTTAAATAAAGGACTTATTAAAAGGTTACTAAAATTATTTGTTTGCTAAAATCAGTTCTTGAGATTTTTAAAATATGAATAAAAGGGGTTTTGGGGATGCTGATTCTAAATCTGACCATGAAATATTTTATTTCTTTTAAAGTAACAATAACTTTTAAATATAAAATGTTAAATAAACTTTTTAATTTTATACTGGAAAAAAGCCAAATAATATTTTGTTTAAAAAAATAGATATATCAAATGTAGTATTTTTACAGCTTTTAACGACACCTTTTACCTGATGATGAAATATACAGAGTGCTCCATTAAAAAAAAAAGTAACTTTGTGGTATAACCCTAAACTAAAAGTCAATTGCCAAAACATAAGTACGCTTCTGAATTCTACGTTAAAATCCCTAAAACTGTCCTAACAAAAATCTAAATTATTTATAATATAATTTATCTCTTGTAGTTTTCGCTATACCCTGTATACTGTTCATCTTTGTATAATTTAATTTATGCTAACAATAAAATTTATCTGGAATTATATACAACAACTTTATTTGGAGTGATATGGGTCCGTTGGTAGTGTCTATTTATACTATGTTTCCATATGGAGTGATAATCACATTGGTCACATTTGTGCACTGGCACTATAAGTTTGTCAGGATGAGAAAGACGCATATGCCTTATTAAATTTCCTTTTAATATTGTTTCAAAGTCACAATGCTCGCACTTGTGTTTTTAATTTCATGCGTTTTTGTGTGATTAGACAAGTGTCTACCAAAATAGATTTTATGCATCGTATGATAATCACATTCATTGCACTTGTAAAATTTCACCACTGACTTAGAATGCTCCTTAACAATTGGTTGTGTTGTATGGTTGTTTCGCATGTGCTGTTTTAGATGTGATGCCCATAATGTTCTGAAATCGCACTCACTGCATTTAAAGTTATAACACTTTGGATCTTTTTGTTGTCACAAGGGATAGCAACGTCAACAAGGTATTCTTTAAAAGATACTGGTGGACGGGTTTTCCTGATTGTTTTTAAATGGCTTGGAGCAGTACTAAAAAGATAAAGCATAATTTATTATTAAGAGTTTTGCCTGGAGAATTTAATATTAACAATAGGGTCTAGGGGCTAAAATACCATTGAATCGTTCCTTTCAAAAAAAACTTAAGTAAAAAATATATACACTGGACTTGGCCAAAAAATCAACATTTTTTTAATATATCGAAAATTTTGTTTTAGGTGACAAAAAAAGTGAAAGTTTAAGCCCTCATTATTATTATTAGAGGTCTAATCTCTTTTAATTAAGATTTTTTATTTGCGCCAAAGCTGCCGAACTATTAAAGTAAAAAATCCATCTGCATATATAATCAATCCCAAGGTATCGTCTTGACTGGTGCTTAAATGCCTTGAGGAACTCTAGGGAACTGGGGACCGTAACAACACGAGGTTGATGTGGGTGCCAGGGCTTTGCGGAATTCTAAGCAATGAAAACACAGACGAACTAGCTAGCAGTGGGTCAGCCACCTCATACGTCGGGCCAGAACGAGTCCTTGGAGTTTCAAAGAGTACAAAACTAGGTAAAGGACCAGCAAAGACTGCACTGGGAAAGGCTTTCTCAACACATGCATGGGAAAATATATATCAGTGGACCATGCACAAAAAGAGCTTAAGAACTACTCAAAATGGGTAGAAATCAGCTAATAAAAATTACAAGTTTCCTCACCGGAGATGCTCCAGTGAAAGAACATCTGAATAAAATGGGATTATACAACGGAGATTTGGACCGCAGACTGAAACAGTAACCCACATGCTGTTAAGAGTGTGAGGCATTGGATCACAAAAAAACAGACAACCGCCTTTAAGGAACTAGAGTACTAGAATGGATATTAGTGGTGTGCATATTCAAAGATTTCGATATTCGAATATTCGTATTCGAAAGATTTTTTTAATATTCGAAAGATCTTTCGAAACATCTTTCAAAACATTTCACATTTCAATGCAAAACCTTTCGAGCATTTTATATTTCATTGCCAATAAGCTTTTTATTTTGTCGAAATTTCGATTGAAGATGTTTGCTTTGGCAACGAATTATTTCACGTCTTATTCCGAGTGTTTTCGATTTTTGGCGCTATTTAACCATAAAATATAACAGCTGATATTCTTTGTTCGTTTGATTACTAATGGTTTGAGGTATGTTTTTACGGGTTGTCTATATTAAATGCCTAGATATAAAAATCATTCATCATTTATTGGTATCTTTCGTATTTGTGTTCGGTGTTTACGAATATAAATTCATGATTGATCGTCAACGAGGTTATAAATGAACGAGATTTTTTGGCTCCCCAATCCAATCACAGAAAGACAGGCAATCTTCGGGGGATATTAGAGTGCCCTCAGAAACATATGGTACGCACCCAGCAGACCTATATCGCCTTCTTCAAGGAACTAGGATACTAGAATGGATGCAATGAAACGGAAGTTTGTTACAATAAGCCTTCAGGCTGCAGTGCCACCGGACATGAAAACGGGTCCCCGGAAAAAAAATCTGCACATATTTCTTTAGGAAATTAAATTGCCAATAAAAAAACGTCTCTTTTAAAATTTTCGCCAGGCGAGCCATTTTTGAATAATCAAACTTGAAACATTAATATATATTTTTTAGATTTTCCTTTTCTACTTTGCAATTTTGAAACGAACCAAAAAATAAATATATACATTGGAACAATATACATTTTTAAAGGAAATTTATTATTCTACAAAAAAGGTTTTTACATAAAATTATTCTTTCAAAAGTTATACAGAATTTAAGTTAAAGAAAAAAATAAATTATTGTTTTCTTCGTTGTTGAACCATTTTTTCCCTCAGTGGAACATATCATAATTTTATCAATCTTATCGCCTAAAATATCTAAATTGCATAAATCCAAACCTATTCTTGGTTAATAGCTATTTGTAATAAAAAACTGTCTGAAAATAATTTAAAAATTAAAATTATATAATGCTATAAAAAATTATTATTTACAATATTTGACACATCAGTATAATATTATATTAATAAATATCCCACCAAAAACATAAATGTGAAAAGGTGAACCAAATTAAAAATAATGCTTGGCTGTGGGCTTCGCCGCAGAAAGAATGGAGATCTAAATGAATTCCAAGTTCTGTACAAAATCCAAATATGTATAAAAATGAAAGAAAGTAGCTTTGACTTAGCCAGTTTTCATTACATCAGTCATTTTATAAAGTTATTCAACTTATTTAAATACTTTTAAAAAACTGGCCAAGTTAAATCTAACCTCCTTTAAAATCTTATACACATTTTAATTTTGTACAGAACTTGGCACTCATTTACATCTCCATCCTTTTGCGGCGAAGCCCACAGCCAAGCATAATTTTAGTATCGAACTTGGCTCACCTTTTTCATATTTATATTTTTGATGGGATATTATTACTTTTAATAAACATTTTACATTTTCTTAAACGTTATAAATAATAGTGCGCATTGCCCATTCATTATCTGCTACCTTTTTAACACGCGTTTATGCATAAATTAGCCAAGTCCGGCCGATTATCTTGGCTAACGGGTTTTTATTAGCTCGTGTATTTTTGTATGGGGATACTCATTTTTATATTTCTGTTATATAGCAAATATAATAAAACACATATGGGCATAGTTTTAAATTTACTAGTAACGGTTCAAACGCTACAATTAAAAAAAATTTTTTGTATGTGATCCCTAACCCCGTCAATTTTTTTAACTTTTTTTGTTTTCAATTTTTTTCCTTCGTTTATTCACAATTACCGAGCTGGATTCCAAATTTTATCTTTCTAGGTCATCTGGAAGTGGGTTAGGTTTTTGATCTATATGTCAGTCAGTCAGTGGAAAATTGACGACTTTTGTACCTTCATATCTTTATAACCGTTTGAGCTAGCTTTATAAAATTTGGGTCTCCAGTTGTAGATATGTGTTTACGTTAACTCGTAGGAGAAGCACATTTCCGGACTCTTGGTGGTTGCTGGACTCGGGTAAAGCCTCGTCCAGAAAACCCCACCATCGACCAGAAATATATCGCTTTTCCTACACGTTAACATAATATACTAGTTTTTAAAAACTTACCTCTTGTTAAAGTAAAAAAAAATAACACCTTCACTAAATAAAATTTATACACAAACAAATAGGTCTTTTCCTTAAATTTCACATCCCACACACATTTAATTCCTGCTAAATGATGATAATAACTTGGAAATATGGTCCAAGGATCCGTAACTATAAATTTTATGCTAAAATTATTTTGTTATCTTCCAAATTTAGTTTTAGGTTCTTAAAATTTTAACAGCATCGTTTTATACAACACAAGAAGTGGCCAATGATAATGTAGTCGTTTGTTTTAAAACCTAAAAGCGTATTATCAGATGCATACTTAAAGTGCATCCTCGAGCTTCTTGTAAACCCTATTTTTAGTAGCCTAGGCTTAACTGTCCCTGGTCTATATTTCTTGGCCTTAGTAATGTTTGTGAAGAAAATCCCCATTTATTCACTGTAAACTCCGATTTTTATTCCAACTCAATGACAATTGTCACCAGAGGCAGGAGTGATCTTAGTATTCCTTCTCATAATTCAACGTTCTTTGAGAGAGGACCTTATTACCGTGCTGTCAAGGCTTATAAATCCTGCCACCTACCTTGTGTGAAACAGAGAACAAGGATAAATTTCTGAAGGGCTGTGATACAGTTCTTGCAGGATAAGTGTTTTTACTCTTTAATTTTGATTATTGATCATAGACTGTTAAACTGTTACTACTATATATTTAATTGTGATGTCTGTTAATGATTTTATTACCACCTGTATTTTTGTATCATTTTAACTGTTTTTAACTATTTAACTAAATTTCTTAATTATTGATCATAATCTGTTCAACTATTACTAGATATTTTAATTGTGATGTCTGTTAATGATTTTATCACCACTTCGTATTTTTTGTTTTATTTTAATTGTTTTTAACAAAATGAAATGATTTTAAATGAATGTAAATTTAAACTATTTTTTTTATTTATTCCGTAGTGACGTTTCTTTGTCGTTGTAACAATGATTTATTGGAAATAAAGGATATTATTAAATTATTATTATTAAAGTATCTCCTCAAATAAAATGAAAAAAACTGTTTGCAAAATTTAGATTTTACCAGATAATTCAGAACAGTTGCAAATTTTAAAATTTTTAAAACGGGATATTGTTAAGCATAAAAATACGCAACTTTGTCCATTAACTTGACCCTGTATCTCTTACCGTTTCAGAGATTCCAATGTTGCCCCAAAGTTGGTAACACCCTGTATAATATACTAGGTATGTTATTAACCGACTTCATTTTTAAAATGCTTTTTAGTAAGTCGATTTTCAGGCCGTTTTTTTATTTGTTTATACAGGGTGCCCCATAATATATTTTTTTATTATCTTTGGACAAACCACGAAGGCTAAAAGCCTAAATACTAACGTACCGTGGGTGTCTTAATCGAGGTAAAAGGGAGTTTGTTGACACGGGACTTAAATACTTGGAGATTTGGAAGGAAAGGAAAGACCTCAGCGGGCAGCAGGTTCCACAATCTAGAAACTCTGGGGATAAAAGAACGAACAAAGTGGGAAGTTCGGAGCCTGTCCAGTTGGACCGTATAGGGACGCATACGCGCAGAACCACGAGTTTCTCTGTTGGAAACCATGAGTGGAGGAACTATACTGGACAATTCTTCAGAGCAGAAGCCATGGAAATACCTATAAAAAGCGATAAATCCCTCACAGACGGCGATGGGCAAGAGAGGAAAGCCTTTCTGTAAGTGAAGGATTATTAATGAGACGAATAGCTCTTCTTTGAATAGAATCAAGAATGCTTAGGGTTGTGGGGGACGCCATGCCCCAGATCTGAGAACAATATTCCAAGGGGGTCGGATTTGGGACACATATAAAGTGTATAAATTAGAAGGGGAGAAATACTTTTTGGCTCGAAAGAGAAATCCAAGCTTTTTGAAGCTGCCGTGACTATAGATACAATGTGTTTATGCCAGTTAAGGTTACTTTCAAATGTGACGCCCACAAGATTGAAGGTGTCTTTGCTCTGTAAAACTTGGCCGCTCATAAGTAGAGGATGAGTATTTGGTGACTCTTTTCGCGACAAGGAACATGATTGTGTTTTGGATGCATTAAAATGGACGAGATTTTTGGCGCCCCAATCCAATATTAAATTAAGATCCTGCGAAAGAGATATCTGCATCGCTTTGCGTTTGTTTTCCAAGTCAGGTTTAGTGATGGGTTTAGGAACCTGAAAACTGGAGTGAAGGGTACTATCGCCGGTGAAACTATGAATGGAATTAGTTGTGGACGAGAGAAAGTCGTTGATGAGAAGAAGAAACAATGTTGGTGCCAGAACTGAGCCCTAAGGGACTCCAGCATTTACTTGGTGAAAGCTTGAAGAATGGCCGTCCACAATAACTGATATACGACGATCAGATAGATAACTAGAGAGCCAAGTACAGAGTTTAGTTGAAAGATCATAGGAGGGAAGTTTATTAAGAAGGGCGGCATGCCAGACCTGGTCAAAAGCTTTGGATAGCTTAAACCTTTAGCTAAAAAAAAGGTACTATTTGACTTTGATAGATTGATGCGTTTTCGAGAAAAACAGCTTTTTGCTTCCCCCACAATGCTGCAACCAGCTCCGACGAGAGAGCGTTGAAGGCGGTACAAATTACCGGGGCCCGAAGGTGGGGAAGGAATGTTTGTTGGAAGAAGTGAGAACCTTTTTCTCCTTTTCAACTTTTTCAAAGAGTAATTTTGAAAAGTAATGTAAGAAATACTAATTTGCTTTGGAGGAAGTGACGACCTTTTTTTTCCTCATTTTTTTAGGGTTACTTTTTTGTCAAGGGGGCCCGTAAATTTTACTTATACCGGGGTCCGGCACGGCTCCTGGCGGCCCTGACTGCAACATTATTGATTGATACCAATTACTATAAAAGTTATTTAAGAAAAAGCGATTTTTAGCGGCGTCCTTTAAGGGCACATATCTAGGAAAGGAGGGATATAAGGAAAAAAAATTATACGAACTTGTCATATTACTTTGATGTATTCTTTATGAATCTGGGAGATCGCCCCCATTTTCTGGGACACCCTGTATGTGAACTGTGTTTAAAATACATTACGCCATTTTCATAAAACCTTGTATAGAAGGAACAGTTTAAACATGTAAATTCGGTGCTCTTTGATAAGAAAAAAACATAAAAAGTTTAAAGCAAATAAATCGGCATGCTTGACTTCGCGGCCGCCTTTGCTATATTTCTTTTATGATATGCCGGTTGATGCAGCTGGTCATCGCACTATGGGATGGAAATTAATTTTTTGGTCAAAATTCTGAAACTTACCAATCTAACTTAAAATGGGGTGCTTTTTACTGGAAAAATATTATAAATTATTACAAATGCTTTTTAGAAACCTAAGACTTATTATATGTTATTATAAATTTACACCCCCTTAACATTATTACTTTTTATTGTACTAAATAAACTAAAATGTCAGCTTGTTTGGTTAATTCGTAGTATTCTAATCAGTAATCCGATGATTATTATCTCATATGATATACAGGGTACGACAATAGGTATGATTTTTTTAAATGGAATACCATGAATATTATATCACCACCAAAAAATACTACATTTGATGTGTCTATCTCAATTAGTTTCGGAAATATGACCATCCAAATCTGAAAAATAATTTTAAATTATTCTTAGAAGCGTAATAGAGACACATCTTCCCAACTTTTTTATTTTTTAACGTATAAAATAAATAAAAAACACTGTTTTGTTGGGTAGATTCTGTAGAATCCATATCTTTCATCAGAATGCTTTTATCTTTTAGGATATACAGTGTAGGACAAAACATATTAAATTATAAATGGAAAACCTTGTAAATTATAAAAATCTTTTATCTCTCCTTACACTCAGAAGTAGCAAAAACTAGAAAGGCAATTGTAAGTACAAAAACTGATCTAAAAATCTTTGACAACAGTAGCGAGACTTCGCGAGACTGCATCGGAAACACAACAATAGCTCTTATTATTTAAACTCTTTTACTTTTTTAGTAAACAAGGCTAATAATAAACTAAGTAGATTAAATGTTGTATATTTATGTTTACTTAAAATACATTTTCAAGTTTCTTATTACCCCAATAGAAGTCGTCGTATCCTTTTATAATTTTGCGTACATGTAGTTTGGAGTATCTACTTTGAAATACACAGCATGAGCCATTAAAATTTCAAAGTTGCTTTTTGGCCAAAATAATGAATTTCTATCCCATAGTATATCGGCGCGTCGCTGTAAAGAATAGCGGCGCCTTTGTATAAAATAGTCCGATTGCAAGCGGCTTTTTTATGTTTTTTTGTATTATTTCCGCTTTTAAAATGTTCTTAATATAATCTAGAGTAAGGTGCAGTTCCTACCTTTTTTCTGGCATATCCAAGGAGCTTTTAGATTTCACATTTAAAATTTTTGTGCCTGTTATATCTGAAGCCTGTTCAAATTCTGGCAATGTTACAAAATTCTCTGATTTTTCCAATATTGTGGATTCACCAATGGATGAAGACTGATTACTGAAAAAAGTTATACAGGGTGTAATTTAGTTGATGACTAAATTAAGATACAGGGAATAATTTCTCAGCCTATTTTAGGAAAAAAGTTCATATAAACATATGTCCTAAACCTCCTGACTTTTAAGCTACGGGGTGTTAAAATTTTAAGAAAAAAATCGTTTTCTTATCATAACTTTGAAACTGTTGTAGAATTTTTTATGAAATTTGGCACAAACCTACTAAGCGTGAATAGATTTTTTTTTGACAGAACAGGTGTGTTTGGCATAGTGAAAAGTGTAGTGTGTGTAGCGGATTGTAGTAGAGGACTAAAAGTGTAAATAAGTTAAAAAAGTTTTAAAAAATTTGAAGCCAAACGCGTTTAACTGAGTTATGTCACAAATGTCAAAAATTCAAAAACGATTTTAAGCTTTTATTTATAAAAAAATAAATTAAATTTCTACATATTTGGGTTTCTTGTGTACCTAACTTCACGACCTCGAAAATAATGTAGTTCAGTTAAAACCAAAGTCGGTCTATATAAGGTCACGACATTCGGCCATATTGCTTTGACGTGTTATGACGTCACATCTCCCATTTTTCGGCCATGTTGTTTAGTGCCGGAGATATACAGTTTATTGTATTAGTAGAACAACCGTTTACACAACAGTTTTTAATTATTATTAAGTTGTAAATTCTTTAACTTTAAATAAAAACATTTGGAATTACATCTTTCACAAATATCGCTTCCAAAACAATGCAAAATGAAATGCGCAAATTCTAGACGCCACTGGATTGATCATCAGCTTTGATTTTAACCAGTCTTGCCAACTTTTCTCCGTGGAGTGCCTTCCTTCGGACCTGACCTAAAAGTTGAGGATATGTCGTAACCTTATAAATATAAACTAACCTTGAGTTAAAACTAGTTATAACGTGGTCTGGATCAAGGTTAGTTTATATTTATAAGGTTGCGACATATCCTCAACTTTTAGGCGGTTCGAGGTCGGGGACGCAAGGAAGGGCACTCCACGGAGAAAAGTTGGCAAGACTGGGTAAAATCGAAGCTGATGATCAATCCACTGGCGTCTAGAATTTGCGCATTTCATTTTGCATTGTTTTGGAAGTGATATTTGTTAAAAGATGTAATTCCAAATGTTTTTTATTTAAAGTAAAAGAATTTACAACTTAATAATAATTAAAAACTGTTGTGTAAACGGTTGTTCTACTAATACAATAAACTGTAAATCTCCGGCACTGAACGACATGGCTGAAAAATGGGAGATGTGACGTCATAACACGTCAAAGCAATATGGCCGAATGTCGAGACCCTATATAGACCGACTTTGGTTATATCAAGGTCTGGATGTAAAACACCTAGTCCTGAATTTGAATTACACTGGCGATACCAAACGGAAAAAGTTAAAACTAATTGTAACTTTTCGTTATGCCAAGCACACCTAACATTTTTAAATATTTTCACCAGTGGCATCCGTACGGGCTGAATACTGAAAATTATTCAAAAAAACATGGTATGCCATAGCTTTTTCCAAAAATAAAAATTGTTTTTTAAATCCTAATTTTTTTGCTAAAAATTTGACCTCTTGACTTTTCTTCGCCTGATGCACGGTTGTCGCATAAAAACTAGTTTAAAATAATTTCATGCATCATGCAATGCATCATAACCGGTTTTTATTTTTTTACGCAAAAACAGTTCATCCGACAAAGAAATCTCAGGAGGTCAAATTTATTGTAAAACAATTGGGAATTTCAAAATAATTTTTGTTTTTAAAAAAGCAATGGTGTACCATATTTTTTGAAAAATTTCCAAAACAAACAAGAGTAAAAATAAAAAAATACCGTTAGTGGAATTCATATACGTTCTCTACATATGGGAAACTTTTTATTATTAATTTTACGAAAAAAGTAGCCTAAAACACAAAAAGCAATAATTAGATATTCGATTTTTTCAATTATATAGATGGGTACGTCAAAAAATGTGTATTTTGTTCAAGAGGAAAGTACCCTTATTTTTAAAAATATCGAAAATTATTATTAAGGAAAAATGTTTAGAAATAAAAATAACTCCTAAATATACAAACTCATTCATTTGCAAGAAAAATGTTTCTTTTTAATTTTTTATGATAAAACGGTGAAAATTTAAATTTGTACATTTGTAAATACTTATTTCGAAATGTATTATCTAAAGAAAGCTTAATAATTGTCAAAATAGCGAAAAATCACAGATACGCATGTTATCGCATAAAAAATTAATGAAGAACTTTTTTCTTGTAAATAAACAAGTTTGCATATTTAAGAGTTATTTTTATTTCTTAACATTTACCCTTAATAAACATTTTCGATTTTTTCAAAAATAAGGGTACTTTCCTCTTGAACAAAATTCATATTATTTGAGATACCTCGTACACTACAGAAAAAAATTAATATCTAATGATGGCATTTTAGGTTTTATATCATGCAAAACTTTTTATAAAGAATAACTTTTATTCACAAAATTAATAATAAAAAAGTTTTCCATATGTAGAGAACTTAGGCGGACACTCTGTAGTTTTTTACCCATGTTCCTCATTTTCTGTTTTAATATTCAATTCCTCTGTTTGAATTCCTAAATTGATCTCTTGTTTCACTTCCTGTGTCAGTGTTCCCAGTCTTTTGATGTGCTAAAAATAATTAATATAAAATAAGGTTATTAGGCTAAACAATAAACAATGCACCCAAAGAACCAACTTTTTTATAATTAAAAAAAATCTGACAAGCCATAACTTCAAGAGTATCAAACATTAAAATGAGACTTGGTATGGGTAAATGGGAGTTGCGACATTCTAAGGTCTTTTCGCGGATGATTTAAAAATGTACAGTAGGATTGAGTGTCAGAGGGATGTAGTGATGCTTCAGAGAGACTTGGATGCTCTATGTGAATGGTCACTGAACAATAATCTTCTACTTAACATTGGGAAATGTAATTATATTAGGTTTTTTAGGGGTGCGAAGAAATTTAATACATCTTACGTCATAGATAATAAAAGCTTGGGCTATGTAAATAAAATTAAAGATCTAGGTGTTTGGTTTGCGGAAAATCTTAGCTTTGCGGAGCACATTAATAAGATTAGTCTTAGGGGTATGAGAATGCTTGGTTTTGTACATAGAAGCTGCTCTGAATTCTCACTTGCCACCGCCAGACTTTTGTACTGCTCCTTGGTTAGACCAATTTTGGAATATTCTACTGTGGTATGGTCACCACAGTCTGCTGTTCATTCTGATATGCTGGAGAGGGTCCAGAACAAATTTTTGGGGTTTGCCGCATACAAGTCTGGAGTAAGGATAGAGAATTACCACCGCTCTGATTTACTGGGAAAACTAAGTCTACACACTTTACAGCATAGACGTCAAGTTTATGATCTCTGTTTTGTGTTTAAGCTATCTAATGGTCTCATTGACTGTCCCGACCTTCTATCACTTGTTCAACTTAATGTTCCCTCTCGTAATCTTCGGAATTTTAATTTATACCATATCCGCCCTCATACCACAAACTATGGATTGCACTCACCAATGGATAGAGCTCTTCGTGTGCTGAACACCTTTGGTACACGAGTGGATGTTTTTAACAGCACATTGTCTCAATTTAAATCTAAGATCAATCATATGGTTCCTTAATAAATTAGTACTTTACTTGTAGCTGTGATCTTTTTGTGATTTGTATATAAATATTTTTGATCTGCCCTTATGTACCTGTTATTTGTTAGTTAGTTATCTAATTGTAGCTTAATTAAATTTTGTAGTTATTTTTTTCAATAATTGTAATAGTCATTGTAAAAATGGCGAATCCCGTATACTTAATAAATAAATAAATGGTATAGAAAAAGAAGAGTTTTCGCATACTTCCCACTTTCTGGTTACTTCCGGTTTAACCGAAAATTGAGTCCAATTCTTTTTTATCTACAAATGTACACTACAGAATAAAAACATTCTAAATGGTAAAAGAAATAAAAAGTAATAACTAAAGTTAAAATTTACAATAACAAAAAATATAAATCTAAAATAACATACAAATATCACATAAATTTAAACAGTTAAAGAACACACAAAACAAAATAAAGCCTCACATATACCAGTGACAAAAATAATTTAAAAACAATGAAGATGAGAAGAACTAAAATGTAAGTCAACAAATTAAAATTTAAAAGTGTTTCAAAACGAACTTTACAACGACCAAAAGACGCGGAGCTGCAATTGTCTTTTTAAAGTCCTTTTACAGTCGGCAAGTTCTTTCTGCAACTTGCAAGAAACTTGTGGTAGGCATGCGCAGTAGGCGAACAGCTGATTTGTGGCAGCATATACTGCAACTTTACCAGTTGGACCGATTTTTCTTGCAGTTGCAACTGCAAGTCTGGGAAAAATTTGGTTATTTTAGTGGTACCAACCCCCTAAAGTTACTAGTTGTTTTTCTTGAATTTTCATCCCCCAGGAGGGTAGCAGCAGCAAGAATGAGGCAAATTGTAGCGGCGGTGGCTCTTTTTCGTTCGATTTTTTCATTTTTAACAGCTATTCTAAATACCGGCAATAGCTAGGTTAGGTTCTAACTTTATTTTCACATTTTTGCACTGGTACCTTGCCCTATTTTTGCAGTATTAAAAAGCGAATTGCCGACTGTAAAACGAATCTGCAATAAACTTGCAGCAAGTTTATTGTTGAAAGAAAGTTGCTGCAACAAAATTGCAGAAAGAACTTGCCGATTGTAAAACGGACTTAAGGAACTTAGACTTGTATCGAAAAGATCGATGTCAGAGTAGTGCCGGTTGTAGTTCCTCAAGATATGATCAATGAATGCGCTGCGACCATTGTTAGTTTGGTGAGTCACTTCGAAAAATAGAAGGTGTTGCCTTGTGTGCCTTAGAGGTGCATGAAAGAGAATAGACTCGGTTAGTGTACCACAATCTACAATTCCATTTAAAATCTTAAATAAAAAGACAACCACAGCATCCCACCTCCAACGTTCCAAGGTTTTCAGACCACAGAGCAAAAGTCTGGTTTGATATGACAGATTATTATTCTGAATTTTTAAATGGAACACTCTGTATATTTTAACACTTTGAGAGTCATTTGTAGTATTGAATCTAGGTGGCTATGATCCTTTATTTATGACTTTATTTTAAGGCCTTTCACGAATAAATTGGTATCGTTAGATTCTTCAAAAAATCCTTTATTCAAAAAGTGCTTGTCTAAAAGGGTTGCCATTTGAATAATACTAGTTAGACACAGAAATGTCAATTTGCCAAATTGTTTTATTCATAGGTTTTATTCTGATCTTTTATATTAGTCACTATAATTTTGCAATTTTCTAACATCACCTAGCGCAGGGATGGCGAACGTTTTCATATAAACGTGCCATTTTTGTACAAAAATGTAAAATGATGTCCTTGGCTTGCCATAAAACACTTTTAGGGAGAAAAAATTTGAGGAGTCATCAACTTCAAACTTCCACTTCACCTTAGTGTGTTCATGTTCATATTAACAAAAAAATAAACATCAATATACTCGCTTGCCCAAGTTTTACTTCACGTGCCATTGGTCCAATATCTCTGACCTAGATTAATTTGCACCCAATCAAGGCCACCTAGATGCAATTTTAAAAATAGCTTTAAAAAAATCAAGTAGGCTTAAAAGAGAAAAATATGCGTTAACTCTCCTCTGATGAGACCATTTACCTATACCAAGTCTCGTTTTGATATTTCTAATAAATTCATTGGCACTTGGATTGGCACTTGGTATAAAGATGGAAAGGAATAATTAAGGTGGCTAGTTCATAAGTTTACAATCTCTAATTTGACCACATTTAATAATAAAAAAAAACAAAGAACTTATAAACTGAATGTAATTTTTTCTTTCTTTAAGTTTGAATACTCTAATAGATATTATTTATTTGGGTACACGCCAATTCAGAATTAAAAACCAAAAAGTCCAAAAAAATTTTAAAATAAGTAACTAAAACACTTATGGTGGGTTTATAAAAAAATTTAGCATTTAATTTAACATTTAACATTTAGTATTTAACAAAAGTTCGGCTTATGGTGATTCATGTAGATGTTCATAAAACTCATTTAACATTTAGGATTTAACATTTATCATTTAAGAGTTGGCCAACTTTTATCTTCTTAAATTAAATGCTAAATGAAAATTCGACTGCGCATGTCAAAACCTGTCAAATGTCGGAATGTTTTCTGTAATGTCATAATTTGATATATTTTGGTTTTATTATTGTTTTGATCTGCGCTAAGTTAAAGATGGACTCGCCGAATTGTGAAATTAATAAAGTTTTTGTAATGGGATCAATGTTATTACTGACAAGCAAGCGGCTGTCTTCTGTCAAAAGTCAAATATCATTACAATGCGCATGACCAAACATCTAATTTTAATGTTTTTATGAACAGTGTCTAAATTACTAAATGCTAAATCTTAAATGTAAAATGTTAAATGATAAATGCTAAATTTTTTTTATAAACTCACCATTAAAGTCGACGTTTCGGTGACAAGTCTGCCACCGTTGTCAAGATAACATTAAATAAAATTAAAAATTAAAAAAAAAAAACTATTATTTAGGTTTTAAAAATTATAAAATTTTAGCTTTATGTTTAGGAAATTCTGAAAGTTGACATTAAATGTCAAATATGTTTGTTTGGTTATAGTGTCATAGTGACTTACATAACTGGTTGCTGGTGTATTTATTGTTTTATATTTACGGTGATTTTAATGTAAATTTTATAGATTTAAAAAGCAATCTTAGAGCAGAGTTCCTTAACCTAATTCAAACATTTAATTTAGAATATCTAATTAATGAAGCTACTAGAGCTACTAAAAAAACAGCTACTTGTATTGACAATTGTATTACCAATGATATAGTTGGGTGCAATGTCTCACTTATTGATTATTTTATTTCTGATCACAGAGGTATTGTAAACATACAGAGGGTAAATCGTAAGGACCATGTAACTCATCCTAAATCAAATGATACTGAAATATTAACATTTAGACCTACTAATCCAGTGACAATAAATAATTGCATCACTGAATTAAATTCAATAAATTGGAAGATTTTAAATAATTGTGATAATGTAGATGACATGTTTGATTCTCTAACAAACATATTACTAAATACGATTAATACGCACCTTCCTACAAAAACAAAAACCATTCACAAAAAAAATAAGGCAAAAAAATGGTATAATACAGAATTAAAAACATTACGGGAAAACATAAATTTTCTTATTGGCCTTGCAAGGCAAAATAATGGGCTTGACTTATCACAAGAAATTAAGCAAGCCAGGAAAACTTATAAAAATAAAATTATAGAACAAAAAAGAAAACACTATTCAGACAAAATAAAAAATTCCACAAATAAACAAAAAACCTTATGGAAAATTATTAATGATAATAAACCTAACAAAAAGCTTAAAAAATTAACAAAACTGACATCATTTCAGTTTAATAAATTTTTGTTAATATTCCCACTAATATCTCAAATAAACTAACCAAAACCGATCTTGATCCAGATACTGTCACGTCTGAATCAATAAACAGCAGTAGGAGTATATTTTTATTTCCTATAGATGAACATGAGGTCAGATTAATAATTGAAAATTTGTCCAATAGTACAGCTCAAGACATTTTTGGAATAAGCAACAAACTAGTAAAACAATTACGAGTGGGTCTTTTAATACCCCTAACCATAATAATAAATGCGTGTTTTCTAACAGGTTCTTTCCCAAAAAATTTAAAATTCTCTAAAGTATGTCCAGTACACAAAAAGGTGACATTGATGAGTTAGGAAATTACAGACCGATATCAATAGTCCCCATAATATCAAAAATTATTGAAATGGCATTTTGTTGTAGGGTGGTTGATTTTCTTAACAAACAACACTTAATTTATGAACGACAATACGGATTTAGAAAGGGCTTATCCACTACCAAAGCAATTATAAGTTTTATTGTAGACATGGTTGGGGCCTTTGAGAGGGGGAAGTGGTTTCTGCAACTTTCTGCGACCTCTCAAAGGCGTTTGATTGTGTTTGTCATTCAACACTGTTGAGCAAGGCAAAACACTACGGTATTAGGGGTAATGCCCACAAGTTTCTAAAAAATTACTTGTCTAATCGCCTACAAAGTGTAGATCATCATGGACAAAGATCGACGCCACTTCCAGTACTTGCTGGAATTCCACAAGGTTCCATACTGGGTCCTTTCTTATTTATTCTATACACCAATGATCTTTCACACTATATGGGCAATATTAAAACATTGCAATATGCTGATGATACTACATTTTATTTTTATGAAAAAAATCTGGAAACTGTGGAACCAAAAACAGAAATAATTCTACAGAAAGCAAGGAACTGGTTCGCAGCAAACTCTCTCTCTTTAAATTTGGACAAAACCGCAAACATTAAATTCTCCCTAAAACCAGATAATCAAGAAAACAATGAGGTGAGATTCTTGGGTATGTATTTGGACAAGGAGCTCAATTTTAAAAATCATATCCTAAACCTTAATTCAAAACTCTCAAGCGTTATATTCTTGCTTAGAAAAATATCTGAATACACCTCACAGATGGTAGTAAGACAAGCCTATATGGCTCTATTCCAGAGCCACATTATGTATGGAATCCTTTTTTGGGGTAACTCAACTAATTGGACATCAGTCTTTAAACTACAAAAAATGGCTTTGCGGACTATTGCGGGTGTAACAAGCAAGACTTCTTGTAGAGAATATTTTAGGAAATTTAACATACTGACTCTGCCAGGACTATACATACACCAATGCCTTTTGTATGTCAAAACCAATCCAAACACATTTAGTACTCATAGTTCTGTTCATGATTATGACACAAGATATAAAAGTAAAGTGATAATACCCACTCACCGATTGACATTAACACAAAAAAATTTCTCTATAACTTCAATAAAGTTATTTAATCAGCTTCCACAAAAAATTAAGAATTTTGGTCTAAATAAATTTAGAACTTCAACAAAAAGTTATTGATAGAGATATGTCCATACAATTTGGCAGAATACTATGAGTTTAATTTTAATAATGGATTGTAGTTACTTCATGGAATTTTATTCTGTGATATAATTTATTATGTGTACAATTTACCTTATGTTACATTTTAATTATTTTATTTTATATTTTAATATTTTTGTAACTATTAATTAAATATTTAAATTTTATTGTAATTTGTTGACGATGCTAAAACGTCAGTGCAAGTATATGTATATGTCACCATATGTATATATCTATGTACTATAAGTTATTGAGCAAATAAAGAATATCTATCTATCTATCTATCTATCTATAATACAAAAAGGTGATGAACTAGTTTATTTTTAGTTTTCCTAAAGATACTTCAGCATCTGGAAAAGGTCACCATGTGTTATTTAAATTAACGGATATTGATGCTACACATTTATCTTTATTTAATAATATGTACCCACTTTCTTTAATTTTGCGTTTTTAGAACAAGTTTCCTTTGCTAAAATACTTGAAGCCTTCCAGTTTATTCTGTGGTTGTTTTCAAATGTGTGTTGGCAAATTTTAGATTTGTGAAATTCTGTGTTTTTAATGTAGGTATGTTTTGTGTTCTTTTATGCGTTTAGCTAATGGTCTACAGGTTTCACCTATATAAAATTTATCACATTCATATGATATTTTATAAATAACATTTTTTGTACTTTCATTTATGATATCTGGTTTTGTTTTTGTTAATTGAGATCTTATATCTTATTGAATTTGCGTGTACCCAAATAAATACCATCTATCAAATGAATCCGCCAAATCAATACAGAACATATCTTCAATTTGAATACTCTGTTACGAATGTAGGTTTGCCATGACCCAAAAAATATTTATTTCATTTTAGTTATAAATAAAATAGACAAAAATTGTACACTTTGGAACTAAGCCCCCATGAATATTATTATTTTAGAAAGGCAGTCCAAAGCAAGTATGGATCCTGAATATCAATGTCAAATTTATTTTCAACTCTTGTTTATTGGAAATTTTTTATTTAACTAAATAGAACCAAACTTATTCCAACAAGTGATGCTTTATTTGGGCAATAAAAGAAAAGATAACGGTAATTTTCTAGAAAATGGGAGCAACTCCGATTTTGACGAAATTTGGTATACAGGGGTTTTGGGGCGCTGATCACGAATCTGAAAGAATTATTTGGCGGAAACGTTTCGTTCTCGAGATATCCATCATCAAAGTTCAAATTTGAACTAAGCTTATTTTCACTATATTCCCCCTTCTTTTTGCACACAATTCTTGATTTAAAGCTAAAGTGTCACACAATATTTGATTTTCACCTTTTAAAACCCCGTTTTCTACGTTTTTACATTATTTTTGCATTAAACTGCATAGCTATACTTTGAATCATTTTAATCCCAGTGTGCCATGAAGCCCTATGTGTATGTATGGTTGCCGGATTATCAAAGAAAAGCCACGCAATTTAATTCAAAAATAATGTAAAAAACGTAGAAAAACGGGGTTTTAAAAGGTGAAAATCAAATATTGTGTGACACTTTAGCTTTAAATCAAGAATTGTGTGCAAAAAGAAGGGGAATATAGTGAAAATAAGGTTAGTTCAAATATCAACTTTGATGATGGATATCTCGAGAACGAAACGTTTCCGCCAAATAATTCTTTCAGATTCGTGATCAGCGCCCCAAAAAACCCCCGTATACCAAATTTCGTCAAAATCGGAAAATTACCAAAATAACTAGTAGACAACAATCCCACCTTCTGACCTACCCCACAGCCAATTTTGTGGCATTTTGTGGTTAGAATTTAACAAATCGGGATCCTTGCTTGCTTCTGCATTCTGGACTCTAAGACACTTCATTTTAGAAATGCCAAATAATTTTTTAAGGGCATATTTAGAATGGTCTTATTACTTCTGCCAGATAAGTCTACCCTAATGTTTACCTTAAAAAGCCGTCCTGTGTAGACACTATGGCACTGACTTCAGAATCTTGTGGCTCTAACTTAATACTGGAGATAATATCAGGCGAATCATGATAATTTAATTGGTCACCAAAAGGGTGAGATAAAGTATTATCCGAATTTAAAGTTTCAGACATTTCTTCCTACTATTTAAACTCGGAGTAACCAGAAAATATACATACAACTTTAATTGTTTATTTAAAAAAATAGACTTAGCAAAACAACCACAAAGTTGAGTAAATACCTCAACACACTAACGGTAAAATAACAAAATTGGATTTGGGAATCGACGATCATCGATCATTAAAAACTCAAAAAGTAATTTATAACAAACAACTGTCAGACAACTACAACTGTCAGGTTATGAATGACTAATGACATATCAGCGGTTTTCATTTATAGCGAAAACCATTGAGGAAATAGATTGTAATTGTTACGTGTGGAACGAGGGCAAATTTTAAAAGCAATTAACTTTATTGCGTTTTCCACTAGATTGTACGGATTTTTCAAATTAATAGCCAGGAACTATACCCTTGAACTAGTTGATGAGCTTAATGAGTTGTTGCTTAAAGCCACCTGTCCATGAGAGCGGTTTTCCCCTCGCGGATTGATAATTCAGCGTTGTGATTGGTTAGTGCAAATTTAAAATGCTTTTCTCGCCAATCACAACGCTGAATTATCATCCGCGAGCGGAAACCGCTCTCATGGACATCCGGTTTAAAGGATAAGACAAGACGTTAAAGATCCATTTTAAATAAAAGTGTTATGGACGACATTAACTACACTTATTTTAATTAGTTACTTCAATATGATATTTGGAGAAAAAAAAGATATTGATCGATTGATCCTACTTTCAATACGACAGAAAAGACAAAAAGAAGGCATAGGTTTTGGGTTAGAAATTTTTTTACAAAGAAAAGTTTATAGCCATGATGATGAAAAACACTTTAATTCTGTCAAAGGAGCATTTTGACAAATTGATGCTAGGGTCAAAGCACTGGATGAACGCTATTAAAAACAAACAATTTTGTTCTTTAAAAAATAGTACCTGCATAATTCTCAACTTCAAAAAGCCCAAAATAATAAGATTTTTTATTTTCATTGCATTACAAAAGTGGGTTTTTACATAATAAAATTAAAATTGTTTATTATTATCCATTATCCAATCCACTTGCCATCCCACAGACAGATGATGAGTGATGATGACCTTCACAACCGTAGTATCAACCAAAAAATTCTGACAAAAACACCATATGGACGTGTCAGCGGATTTTCTGCTTGTATTTTTAAACGCGCAGCCTTTATAAAAAATTTTGAAAAGAATAGCCCTTTATAAAAATTTAAAATGACTAAGTTTCTTAAAATATTTACCAAATATCTTTATTCTGCAGAAAAGCCAAATAATATATTATTTAAATACAAAAACACTTCTGTAAATTCAGATAGAGTTATTGAAAAGGCTTAGTTCGAATAATTAATATTTTTGTTGTTTTTCCGATTATCGGTTGCCAGAAAGTCCTTATTTAGAAACATCCAACATCTAACCCAACTTTTATTCATCTTAAATTGGCTGAGTGAGGAGAGTTCTCATTTTTGTGTTAATTTTTGATGGGTACCATTTAAAATCGAAAGAATCCATAAGTAAACCCATTACAAAGGAGTCGCAAAAATATTGAAAATTTTGTTTTCGTAAGTGGAAGCAACAAAAGAGTTATGGAATTTTTTGCATCTATTTCTATTAAAAAGGAAGAATCTGAAGAAATCAGTACTTGTTCCCAAGTAGAAGTGGTTAAAAAAGAAGCTGATGATCTAGAAAATTTATTTAGAAAAAATGATACTTTGAGTTTTCCCATTTCGGAATTAAAAGAGGAAGACAATGATATGGGTGATGTATTTTTGGAAGATAAAACTTCCAACTTTTTGTTGTTAAAATCAGAGCCAATAAGCAATGCTTTAAAGCTTGAATACTCTCCAAGAAGTACTAAAATGAAAGATATTTCTGATTCTTCTGACATGGATTTAGATTGGTAGGTCAATGTGGTAATTAGGGTTTGAACAATACCGATATCAGTATCGGTATATCGGTACTATCTGCAATCAACGCCGATATCGGTATCGGCCGATATAGAAATTGAAAATATTGGCCTATATTGGTATCGGCATAAACTGAGGCCAAAATTAGTAATAATTGTTAAACGATTTTTAAATCATAATAAAATCAATTCTGAACAAACTAATTTGCTCCATGACTTAAAGGAATGCTGGGAAAAGCATTTTTAGAAGTCAAGATTAGGAAAATTAAAACACAAAAGCTAATTACTAAACAAAAAACATTGTAAGTAGATATATTATTAAAAAAAAAAAAAAAATTTCTGAAAATGCAAAAAGTGAACAACCTACAAATAAATTGTCATAATACTAATTAGTAACTAAAGTTAAGTTTTGGTAAGTTATAATGTAACAAAATTACCGATTCTGTTCTTTCTGGGGTTAGATGATTTCTAGAACTTTCATATACGTTCCCAGCCGAAGAAAAAAGTTGTTCACTAGTTACACTACTTGGTAGGGGGTGCTAAGTATATAACGTTCGCACGTTTTTTTATCTTTTCTTTTAGTGTATTTTGCTTAAACCGAATTTAATGGTAATGGTATATTTTTATTGACTTTATTTTCAAAAATAAATCAGTTTTATATAATCTTGGTTTAATTTTATAGCAAAATATCAATAAAAAAAAGTCTGCCGATATCAGCCAATATCAGTATCGCCCAAAAAAGTCATATTGGTCGATCTCTAGTGGTAATTTTAAATTATTTGTTTAACTTAATTTAAAAAGTATTATTTTTCGGTTGCAATATAGATCCCTTGTAAATAATCAGTGAGACATTTTAACCATAAAAATCAGAAGGGGGACCAATTTAAAGATTTGGTAAAGAAATAATATACATAGGTAAAAAATTATGGTAATCTTTTACTTTGTGTGCCCTTTGGTGCTTTTATTCTAATTTTGTATTGGAGAGCTTTTTGGGACGCTGATCACAGTTCTGAAAGAATTTAATTTTTTGATACATCCTGTTTTTGACATGGGTATACATCATTAAACTTGAAAATAAAACTATTCTCATTTTCACTATTTGCTTTTCGTTTTACACCTAATGTAAATACGCATATTTTT
Source organism: Listronotus bonariensis (assembly GCA_014170235.1). Classification (NCBI taxonomy): domain Eukaryota; kingdom Metazoa; phylum Arthropoda; class Insecta; order Coleoptera; family Curculionidae; genus Listronotus; species Listronotus bonariensis. The sequence continues at coordinate 34,742 of JACEGR010003360.1, forward strand.
TTGTTATGTATTTAAATCATTTTATTGTTTACAGTTCGGGTAGAGATGTGAAAATTGAAAACACGCACACAGTGATATATGAAAATATAAAATCCGATGAAAAACCCTTTGAAGAGTGGAAAATAAAAACGAGGAAATTGACATCAAACTTGAAGACCAATCAGCAAACAGGTAGGACATCCAAAATAAAAATAAAAAAATGAAATAAAATGATATTTATTGTATAAACAAAATTACATTCAAAGGTGGAAAATGCCACCAGGCGTATTTTAAAAGCCGCCAATGAAAACTTACTAGATATATAATTATGAATAATAAGAGGGATTCTAAAGAAATGCACTGGACCTATTTCTAGTTTTATTTATAATTATATATACTTCAGCAGATATAATCTCAAAAATTATAGAAACACTATTACTGAAAAGAATCAATGAGTTCATATTAGAAAAGGTAGGCTTCGATAAGTATCAGTATGGGTTTGCTAAAAACAGCAATACACTAAGTGCAACTACGGACTTTGTTAATCAGATCAACGTTGAATTAGAGAAAAAAAATATGTTATAGCAATTTATATAGATCTTAAGAAAGCATTTGATGTAGTGGACCACTCACTCCTGCTTAACAAACTTGAACTAATGGGAATAAGAGGCATAGCATATGAACTAATTAAAATTTATTTAGAGGATCGTAATAACTTTGTACGCCTAAATCAATCTAGTAGTCAAAAATTAAAAAATCAGGCAGGAGTACCTCAGGGCTCAGTTCTGGGGCCCCTCCTTTTTCATTATACATTTTGTCATTAAGAAAAGCAGGATTGTGTGGAACGTACTTTACTTTTGCAGATGACATGGTCTTAGTGTTTAGCCACGAAAACATTAAAAATTTGGAAAATATAGTTAATACAGATTTATCTAAATATTACAATTGGTTATTGCAAAATAAGTTAAAACTAAATGAAAAAAACTGTTTACATGCTATTTAAACAAAAAAACATGTTAGAAATACCATTAAATATAAAAATAAAAAATCACAAAATAGATAGAGTGTCCTCTACTAAGTATCTGGGTTTGATTGTGGATGATAGATTAACTTGGAACAACCACATAAATAAACTTTGTAAAAAACTGTCACCAATGATAGGAGCATTGTACAGATGCTCGGATTATCTAAACAACAAAAACAGATACTTGATTTATAATGCACATATCTTGTCTAACATAAGATACCTCATAACTATATGGGGAACTTGTAATAACACAAACTTTAAGAGAATACAAATACTACAAAATAAAGCAACAAAAGCCTTATTTAAACTTAACTACAGAACACCTACGGAAACACTCTATAAAGAATTAAACCTGGATCCTATATTATACATTCTAAAATTCGAGCAATGTAAACAAATACATAGAATACTTTCGAAAAATCTAAAATGTAACACAGTAATAACCTTTAATAATCAAATACACGATCATGACACAAGATCTCATAACCAACTTCACCTAGTAAATTGTAGAACAAATCGGGGAATTTTAAACCCAATTTCGAAAGCAGTAGAAACTTTCAATCAATTACCTAAACACATAAGAGACATGCCATATAACAGATTTGTAAGTAATATTAAGATTATTCTTCATAATTAGTAACATTTGTTGTCCGTATGAAGGTTGACTACTTTTTGCCAGTTAAACTTAAAACCAACATGTAAATAGATTATTATATAATGGTAATCAGTTGTTAGTCTGTATTGCACCTAGGCTGCTTCTCTATCAATGTTCTTTTAATGTGTTCGTTTTTTAACATTAGTAACATTTTAACACTACTTGTTTTGTTATTTTAATTTTACTTGTTTAGACTTTAGTTAGAACAAAAAACTTATGGATAAGGTTTTAAAAAAAATCTAGACTGTGATCTATATTAAATTAAGCATATAATTAAGATCTCATAAATATTCACCTATATTGTTCTTCACTGACAAAATTCTATATGCAATTTAAATGAAACAAAAACAAACTTTTATTTTGCAAGGATTGTTGCAAAAAGAGAAAAAAATAGACACTGTTAAATTATGCCCCGATACCAGGTCCAACCTGCTTAGGGGCAAAGATACAGCGTTTCTTTATAAAAATGACACCATATCAATCTAAATGCAAATATTTTGGTACTAAATTTAGTCTATTTACACAATATTATTTTTACTGATTGTCTTGTATGACTTCTTATTCTTTAGGACTAGGGTTGTAAATTTAGAATGAAAACAATTGTGATATGTAGTTTTTAATATTTTTATTAGTATAGAAACAGTATTACACAACATGCAGGGTAAACAAAATGTAAAAAACGTTGTAATCTTTCATGAATAAATATAAAAAAAATATTTAGTAAGTTTTCATTGGTATTTAGGTAATTTTTAAAGTACCGCCATTTTGTATTAGGTAAAGTTATTGACTTTATATTCTAGGGTTATAGAGTACTTGTCATGAGCTTTTAAATGATATATCACAAGACCCCCTTTCCATTTATTCTTTTTCCAAAAGGGCGCCCAGCCGCCATCTAGAAATTTTCATCTGTCAATTTCACTCTAAAATATTGTTCCAAAACACCTCGTATAAAAACACGTGCCTTCGTTTTTATACCTTTATTAACAATGTAACGTAACTATGGTTACAATAACGGCAAAATCTTAAAATGTCACTGTCTCGAAGTTTACAGCACAAAAGTCGAATCGGTACTAACTAACTCGAGGTTTCCCGTCGCCCTTTTATAGTATGGTGGAAGAGTAAAGAATGATCTAGAATATTCGAGAAATATCGTGAAAATTCCATAGTACATGATGGCATAAAAGTTATTAATAGATAATTCGGGCGTTTTCGGAAACCTTCGAAAGTGATGAAAGAACTTGGAAAAATTAAGGTAAATTATTTAAATAAATTAACAAACTAAATTAAATGATCCTAACTCTCTAAAATTCTATAACCTAAACACATTTTTGAAAGTCTGTAACATTGCCCCCTTCCAAGTTTTGATCGTCTCGATCAAGTATCTTCACTGTCTTGATAACGGCTTAGCCTTTCGAGATGTACTACTTTCATCTTTGCTTGTGGACTCTTCTGTATACGGTACACCAGATCATTAAGCCGTGTCACCACTTTATATGGTCCCTCCCATGACTTCTGTAGTTTCGGTGAACGCCCCTTGGTTCTTCTTGGATTGTATAACCAAACTTTTTCACCGACGACAAATCCCTGATGGTTAGCTTTCAAGTCATAGCGGGATTTCATACGGTCACTTCCTTTTTGTAACTTGGTACGCACCTCTTCATGTATCCTCTGTAGCTGTTTACTTAGTTGACTTACATAGTCTTCTGCTGGTTCTTCATTGGTGGAAGGTCGTCCTGTAAGCAAGTCAACTGGAAGGCATATTTCCGCTCCGAAAATGATTTTAGCAGGTGTTTCGCCAGTAGTTTCGTGAATTGCGGAGCGGTATGCTAATAAAAACGGCTGTATACAGTTATCCCAGTCACTTTGTTGGTCATTTACTTTAATTTTCAGGTAGTTATCAAGTGTTCTGTTAAACCGCTCTACCATGCCATCGGACTGGGGATGAAGAGGTGTTGTTCTTGTTTTATGGATTCCCAGGAGATTACAAAGGTTCTTGAAAAGATCGGACTCAAAGTTTCTGCCTTGATCGGAATGTATTTCTCTAGGAACTCCATAGCGACAAATCCATTGTTGAAATAATACATCGGCAACAGTGATAGCTTCTTGATTTGGGATTGGGTAGACTTCTGGCCATTTACTGAAGTAATCCATTGCTACCAATATATAGCGATTCCCTGATTTACTAACTGGAAATGGCCCTGCTATGTCTATGGCAATTCTTTCAAAAGGTGCCCCTACATTGTATTGCTTCATCTTGCCATGGCTTCGTGTTTTGGGTCCCTTGCTGGAAGCGCAGTCCTTACACCTTCTGCACCAGTCTTTTACGTCTGCACGGCTTCCCAGCCAGTAGAACCTTTCTCGAACCTTTTCAAGAGTCTTCATAACTCCGAAATGGCCACCTCCTACACCATTATGCAAGGCTTGCAATACTTCAGGGATCCTTTTGGTTGGTAGGATTATCTGATGTTTATGGGTTTTGCCGTCAGAACTTTCCCAGACCCTTTGTAATAGGCCATCTTTAATAATCAAAGAGTCCCATATGGCCCAGTACCCTTTATGTCTTGGAGACTTGAAGGGTATTTTCTGATATGGTGGTCTTTCCAAATTTTCTGTCTTAAGTTTGATAATGTCTCCAAGATCGGGATCTTCTAGTTGTTCTTTGGCCAAGATCTTAGGATCCCATTCTTGAGAGCACTGGAGACGTGTTCTTCGGCAGTGAAATTCATCAGGATCTTCATGTTCTTCTCGTCTGCTGCAGTGTTTATAATCATCTGGGCAAGGTCGTCTTGATAAAGCGTCAGCATTCTTATGGTTCAGTCCCCTTCGATGTTCAATTTTGAAATCATATTCTTGAATGCGTTGTAGCCATCGTGCTATCTGACCTTCAGGGTTCTTGAACTGAAGCAACCATTTAAGTGATGCATGGTCCGTTCTTAGGTGGAATTTCTGGCCATACAGGTATTTATGAAAATGCTCTAGGGATTTAACAATAGCCAAAAGTTCTTTTCTGGTGACACAATAATTTCGTTCAGGTTTGGAAAGGACTTTGCTAAAATAGGCTATTACTTTTTCTTGGCCATCTTGCATCTGTGACAAAATTCCACCAGTGCAATTCCGCAGTGTTGCTCGCATCAGTGCCCAAAATAAATGTTTGATTTGGTTGTGGATATGACAACACCGGGGGATTGCACAGGGCTTTCTTTAGGTGTACAAAAGCTGCTTGGCAATCTTCAGTCCATTCGTAGCTGTTGTTGTTTTCCGTAAGACGATGTAATGGTCTTGCAATATCGGCAAACCCATGTATGAACCGTCTGTAATAGGTACACAATCCCAGAAAACTTCTAATTTCATGCTTGTTCTTTGGTACAGGCCAGTTCTGGATAGCTTCAGTTTTCTCTGGATCAGTTTTTACTCCTTCTTCTGTAATTATATGCCCCAGGTACTTGACTTCTTTCTGGAACAGGTGACATTTCTTTGGGCTAAGCTTCAGCTGGGCGGATCTAAGCTTTTGAAAAACCTCTTCAACATTTTTCAGGTGGTCATCAAATGTTTTCCAAGAATTATTATGTCATCAAGGTACACTAAGCATGTTTTCCAAGTTAGTCCCCGTAGTGTTAACTCCATCAAACGTTCAAATGTAGCAGGGGCATTGCATAATCCAAAGGGCATAACATTAAACTGCCACAGTCCTTTTCCAGTTGAAAAAGCAGATTTTTCCTTGTCTTCCGGATGAAGTTATACTTGCCAATAGCCACTTTTTAGATCTAATGTCGAAAACCATTTTGATCCGGTGAGTGTATCTAGGGTATCGTCTATCCTTGGTAGTGGAAAACTGTCTTTCTTCGTGACGTCATTCAGTCTTCTGAAGTCAACACAAAATCTGGTGGAACCATCTTTCTTCTTGACTAGGACTACAGGAGATGACCATGGGCTCTGGGATGGTTCTATGATGCCTTGATTTTGCATGTCCTCAAGTAACTTTTCAACTTCTTCTTTCTTGGCTAAAGGAATTCTTCTGGGTGGTTGTTTTATCGGTGATGCGTCTTCAGTGTTTATTCGATGTTGAACTACACTGGTTTTACCCAAATCTTTTTCGGATAAAGAGAAAACATCTTGATTTCTTCTTAAAAGTTCTTCCAGCATAGATACTTGGACTGGGTCTAACAAGGATTTTGATGAAATCACCAGGTCTTGAAGAGCCTCAGGTAGTTTACGTGTGGAGACTCCTGCAGGTGTGGTACATGGATAGGTAACTATCATAGCAGCAGGTTGACAGGTACCGACTTTGTCACCCATTTTGACCTGTTGACGGAAATCTTTCAGGTTCATCATTCTGACAAATACCATATTTTCTTTGGTTTGCGCCAGAGTTCTTGCTGGTAGAATTCCTTTAGCGTATAAGGGACAATTTTCTAATGGTTCGACTAACACGATTTCACCTTCTTCTGAATCTTCAAACCTTGCTTGTATGATGCTTTCTGAGTTTGGCGGTAGAATAACATCTTCCGTGAGGACTACTTCTCGAATCGATTTTTCACTGCTTCGTGGTAGTCTCATTACAATCTCTTCTTTATTGGTTCGTAGTACCCGTTGTGGAAGATCTAGTATAAACTTCTGATTTTCCATAATGTCAAGGCCAAGTATAACTTCGTCCAGGATGTCGGCAACAAACACGACGTGGATAAAAGTTGTTGTTCCTAGGGTTATTCTGGCTTCATGTATGCCTTTAACTGGTATAACTTCTCCATTAGCAGTTTCCAAAAGGTAATTCTTTACAGGGCGGAATATTTTACAGTGAGCTACGATGTTCGGCTTCACGATGGTATGTGTGGAACCAGTATCTAAGACCATTTCGCAGTCCCGACCGCACACATTTCCAGGTACTACTAAGCTGGAGCCATTGTTCTGCAGCCGGGATACTCTAATTATTGTTGTTGATGGGGCTTGGTAGCACCTAGCCAGCTTTCGCCCCTTGAAGCTGGCTACTGGGAGTTTTCCGGATTACTTGCAGGGGCATTCGATCTGGTACAATTTCTTTGAATGTGCCCCTCTTCACCACACTTCCAACACAGGATTCTATTTCTTCGACGGAAGGTCATGCTTTTGTTGTCTCCATCTACTTGTTTTTGACGTAGGATTTCTTGCAGCTGTTGTATTACTGTTGTCAAATTATCATTTGGATTGCTGACTTCTGGTACATAGTTTGTTCTTCGAAGTCTTGCCTGAGTTCTGGATGTCTGCTTAGCCGTTTCAAACTGAAGTGCGTAGGCAAGAGCTTCTGAAATTTTCTTTAGTCTGGCCATTCTTAATGCTTGGTTCATATCCGGATCGCGCAGCCCTTCAATGAAACTGCCTACCGCCAATTCTTGCTTAATTTCTTCCGGGTACGATGGATACGTTAAATTAACTAGACGTACAATGTCCGCTTCGTACTCTTGAAGACTTTCATTGTACTTCTGTCTTCGTCCTTGTAACTGCGCCTTATAAACTTCTTGCAGATGGGTTTCGCCGTATCTCATCTCCAGGAACATGACAATCGATTCATAGTCAGACTGCTTTTCATCGGGGATGTTTCTTAACACCTCCATGGCTTCTCCTCGAAGAGCAAGTACCAAAGCTCGAGCCTTTTCTGGTGGGCTCCAATTATTGCCGTTGGCAGCAGCCTCGAATTGTCGAAGGTATGTAACCCACGGTACCTTTCCATCGAAAGTTGGTGGTTTCATAACAGTAGTTGAATTACCACTTTCTGCAACGACACCAGTATTAGCTATTTTTTTATCTGTCGCTGTACTTCTTGTTGAATGTGGCTTTGAAGTTGATAAACTTTATCTTCAACCGACTGTTGTATTTCTTGCATATCTTCTTTAACATCTTCCTTTGTAAGTTTTAGTTCGAGTAACATTTCTTGCCTCATTTCATCTTGACTTTGTTGAAATTCTCCCTTTAAGTGTTCTCGAATCTTTACCATCTTTTCTTTGAGCTCATGCTTCATTTGTTCTTGGCTTTTCTTTATGTCTTTTGAATTTTCTCCATTTGTCGTCTTGTTTCTTCTTGACTAATTTGAATTTCCCGCTTCATTTCTTTTTGGTTGGTCTTCATTTCTTCTTGACTTTTCTTCATTTCTTCTTGACTTCTCTTCATTTCCTCTTGATTAGCCTTTATTTCTTTCTTGAGGTCTTCTTTCAGGGATTCTTGGCTGGTCTTCATAGCTTTTAGATCTTCTTTTAGGGATTCTTGACTGATCTTCATGTCTTCTTTCAGATTTTCTTGGCTGGTCTTCATAGCTTTTAGATCTTCTTTTAGGGATTCTTGACTGATCTTCATGTCTTCTTTCAGGGATTCTTGACTCGTCTTGATTTCTTCCATCATTTTTCTAATTAGCGTACTTATCTCTTCCATACTTGCGGTGTATTGTCTTGTCTCAACTGGCATTCACTCTTCTTACCACTTGGGCTTCCTTGAGTAACCTTGTTCCGCTTCCGACACCAAATGTTCCAAAACACCTCGTATAAAAACACGTGCCTTCGTTTTTATACCTTTATTAACAATGTAACGTAACTATGGTTACAATAACGGCAAAATCTTAAAATGTCACTGTCTCGAAGTTTACAGCACAAAAGTCGAATCGGTACTAACTAACTCGAGGTTTCCCGTCGCCCTTTTATAGTATGGTGGAAGAGTAAAGAATGATCTAGAATATTCGAGAAATATCGTGAAAATTCCATAGTACATGATGGCATAAAAGTTATTAATAGATAATTCGGGCGTTTTCGGAAACCTTCGAAAGTGATGAAAGAACTTGGAAAAATTAAGGTAAATTATTTAAATAAATTAACAAACTAAATTAAATGATCCTAACTCTCTAAAATTCTATAACCTAAACACATTTTTGAAAGTCTGTAACAATATAGTATTTATGCATCAATATCATATTCCAAAGTTTTACTTTGTTAAATTGATCCGTTCAAAAAATAAAAGGGGAGGGCATTAAAGAAATGAATTTTATACAAAAAAGGTCAGAATAATATAATATACCTATGTGTTTCATGTCATATAATTTCGTTTTTACGCCTATTTCTTCTGCGAATGATTACACTAGTTAATCTTTTTGTTTTTAGAATGAATGTTAATTGCTTTGGGAGAAAAAAATCTGAGAATCATTCAGTTGAAAAGAAAAATCAATTAAACAATCAAACCAAGCAAAAACAGAATGTAGAAATGATACTTAATCACTACATAAAATCTGATGACATGTTTAAATGTAACCAGTGTGATTATCAAACTGTTTACAAGCATAATTTAAACCAACATAAACGTCGACATAAAAATGCCGAAGATATCTTTAAATGCGATCAATGTAATTATAAAACTATACAGAAAGGTCATTTTAGGAGGCACATTGTCCTTGGACACAAAAATCTTGAAGGAGTTAATATGATTAAGTGCGATCCTTGGGATTATCAAACACGAAACAAAGGGCATTTAAAAATGCACATCCGCCAACATAAAAATTCGGAATTTGTTAAAATGTTTAAATGCGATCATTGTGCTTATCAAACATGGAGAAAAGACGGATTGAAAAAGCATATCTGTCATCAAAACTCCGAGGAACTTTGTATGTTTAAATGTAACCAGTGTGATTATCAAACTGTTTACAAGCATAATTTAATCCGGCATAAATGTCGACATAAAAATCCCGAAGATGTGAATATCCTTAAATGCGATCAATGTGATTATCTAACTATACAAAAAGGTCATTTTAAGAGGCACATTGCCGTTCGACACAAAAATCTCGAAGCAGTTAATATAATTAAATGCGAATATTGTGATTATCAAACACGAGACAAAGGGCATTTAAAAATGCACATCCGCCAACATAAAAATCCTGAATTTGTTAAAATGTTTAGATGCGATCATTGTGATTTTCAAACACGAAGAAAAGGATACTTGAAAAGCCACATCCTCCGACATACAAAGCCCGAGGCTGTTAATATGTTTAAATGCGATCATTGTGATTATCAAACATGGCAAAGAAGAAATTTAAAACAACACATCCGCCGACATTTTATAAAGTCAGAGGACGTTGATATGTTTAAATGCAATAAGTGTGATTTTGAAACTCTTTACAAGTATAATTTAAACCAGCACAAACTTGGGCATAAATATCCCGATAATAATGTTAATGGTAATATTTTTAAATGCTATCATTGTGGTCATCAAACAAATAGAAAAGCAAGTTTGAAAACGCATATCCTCCAACATCAAAATCCCGAATAAGTTTGTATGTTTAAATAAAAATAAAAAACTAAAATAAAATAATCTTTATTGTATAGGCAGCTCATATAAAGGTGGAAAGTACCGCCAGGCGTATTTTAATAACCACCAATAAAAACTTACTAAAAATATACAAATAAAACTGGAGATATACAAACTAGAACAAAATATTTATTTATTTATTTAACCAAATTTTTACAGTGAGTACAACTATACTATTTAAAGACGCCTAGGTGTAACATACAAAGTCTTAAATCTACATTAAAACATGTTTTCGGTGCAAGATAAGTAAAATTTTTTAAATTAATGTTGTTTATGTTTTGAGGAAGGCAGAGATTTTTCTAGCTCTTGCTCTAGTGTTGTGAGCGGATTCGTTAACGTGCAGATAGGTACATATTGTTACTATATATATTGTTCTTATATTAGGAGTTTGTTCAGTAAACAATAAATTTGATGGGCATAGCAAGGTTAGTTTATATTTATAAGGTTGCGACATATCCTCAAATTTTAGGCCGTTCGAGGTCGGGGACGCAAGGAAGGGCACTCCACGGAGAAAAGTTGGCAAGACTGGGTAAAATCAAAGCTGATGATCAATCCAGTGGCGTCTAGAATTTGCGCATTTCATTTTGCATTGTTTTGGTAGTGATATTTGTTGAAAGATGTAATTCCATATGTTTTTATTTAAAGTAAAAGAATTTACAACTTAATAATAATTAAAAACTGTTGTATAAACGGTTGTTCTACTAATACAATAAACTGTATATCTCCGGCACTGAACAACATGGCCGAAAAATGGGAGATGTGACGTCATAACACGTCAAAGCAATATGGCCGAATGTCGTGACCTTATATAGACCGACCTAGGGGCATAGTCTGTTTTTTTATGTATTACCTTTAGAATATATTTTTGAATTATATTTAATTTATGCATTGCATTTTTATATAACCCACCCCACACTAATATACCATATCTTAATATTAATTCCACAAGAGACTTATAAATTGTAATTATTTCTTTGGTTTTTAAGAATGTTCTTATAACATAGAATTTATAAATTATTTTTCTAATTCTACAAGATAAATAGTCAATATGTGGATGCCATTTAAGATGTTGGTCGATCATAATTCCCAGATACTTGGTCTAAGATACTTCCTTTATCTGACTATCACTTATTTGTATGTTTGAATATCATGGTCGGTTGGCTGCTGTTAAAGAGAATGCCATATAATTTGTCTTCATTATATTTAGGCTAAGTTTATAAGATTCTAGCCAGTTTTTAATTTACTTAAATCCATCCACCGACTTCTGCCTCACCTCTTCCAAGGTCTGACCATTGAAAATTATAGCCGAGTCAGCAGCGTAGGAAACAATGTGCCAATAAAGTTCAGCCTCAGGAGTGAATTTATATATACAACAAAAAGCAATGGGCCCAAAACTGTGCCCTGAGGAACACCAATCTTAATTATTCTTTCCTTATGAAACATTGTTTACTCTTATATGTATATATACATATATACCTACAACAATAACATATTGTTCTCTGATAGATGCTTGCATATTTTAGATTTAAAAACAGGTACACTTAAGTTTTTAAAACTAAGGGGTAGTGAGTTATAGATTTGAGGCATACGAAAAAGGAAACATGATTTAAAGAATTCTGTTCTGTGATAAGGTATACAGATTGCATCTCTGAAGCGAATGTTCACTTGATGAGCGTCTCTCCTGTCCGTTATAAGTTCAGTAAGATACTGTGGCTCTTTCAGCGTTATTACTTTGTGTATCAGACAGATCATATGAACATAGAGCTTCTGAGCCATATTGTGACCAAATAGCTCCACAACATGTTGAATCTCACTTACAGTGTCACAGTGTACAGCGTGATCAACGAAATGTCGCTCAGAAAACCTGTTTTTTTATGCGAGAATCTATCAATGTCGACCGTGACACTAGTATTCATGATTCGAGAATCCCCGGCTCGTGTAAAGTCCGAGCGTTTAGTAAAGAGGCCACCGACGTCATCATTATCTACGCGAAATCTTCTGTAACTCTCTTTCAATCGTGGTTTTGAGGGCTTCGTATCATTACCTAGGAAGTAGGCATTTTAAAGATTTGATTTAAAAAAATAAATAACATTTTAAATACTGGATGAAGGAATTAGAGGAGATTTTGCGCAGAAAATGATGACGTCGGTGGCCTCTTTATTAAACGCGCGGAACCTACCTACATTTTAAAAAAAATTTATTGTTTATATTTCCAGTGATTTCACTGAAGAAAAAGACAGAGGTGTGAAAATTGAAGATATGCACACAGCAACATATGAAAATAGAAAATCCAATAAAAATAGCTTTGAAGAGTGGAAAATAAAAAACGAGGAAATCAACATTAAGTTTGAAGACCATGAACAATCTACAACTAGGTAGGATATACAAAATAAAAAATAAATAAAATTATATAGAATAATCTTTTTGTATACAGACTGTCCATGGATTATCATGGAGGATTAACAAGATGACAAATTGACCAGAAATTTCTCTTTTCGGAAAAAATAATTCTTAAAAAAATTTTTGGCTTGTAAAAAAATGGATTCACAAAGAAAAAATATTGATTTTGTATACAGGGTTTGCAAAAACTTAAAAACGCATGATTTTTCTTCAAGAGTAAACTACCTTTATTTTTCATTTTGAAGCAAATTTTTATTTAGAAAATTTATTTAAAAAAATGTTTGTAATCAATGAAAACAATAACAAAATTTTTTATTGAATTCCATAATTTGGGAAAAATGCCTTGATTACATTGGTTTACAGCTGAAAAATTGTATTGTGTATAAATTAGGATAAAGCAGGTTTTTAGGTCATTATTATAAAAATTTAAAATAATTAAATTGTGATAACTCCAAAATCAGTTCATGAATCTCACCCCTGTGACATTAATAAAGTCATTCAAAATGGTATCCTAAATAAATGTTTTAAATGATATTTTGCTTAAAAATGAAAAAAAGGTAATTTACTCTTGGAGAAAACTATTATTTTATTAAGTTTTTGCGAACCCTGTATACTAAATAAACATATTTTCTTTGTGAATCCTACTTGTTTTACAAGCAAACATTTTTATGAAGAATAACTATTTTTCTATAAATTAGATTTTTGGTCCATTTGTCCCCTTGTTAAACCCCATCCGTGTAGAATCTGTAGATAGAATCAAATACAATGTTGAGAAATACCACCAGACATATTTTAATAGCTACCAATGAAAACATACTAAAAATAAAGGTTTAAACAAAACTAAAAATATACAAAAACTATAACAATAAGTAGATAAAAATAACTATAAAAATAACATACATATGTATGTTTTTTGAGTCATATAATTTCGTTTTTAAGCTTACATATCTCATGAATTTTCTTTGCACTACTTAATTTTTTTGTTTTTAGGATGTATGTTCATTGCTTTGGAAGAAAAAGTACGAGTATTTCCCAGTTCAAAATGAAAATCAATATAACGATCAAGTTAAGCAAAAACATAACTTAAAAATGACACTTGGTCACCAAATAAAATCTAGTAAAGTCACTAAATGCGCTCAATGTGATTATCAAACATTTAGAAGAGCAGATATGAAAAAGCACATCCTCCGACATCAAAACCCCGAGGACATTAGTTTGTTTAAATGCGATCGTTGTGCTTATCAAACATGGAAAAGAGGAACTTTGAAAAGGCACATTCTCCGACACCAAAACCTCGATGAAGTTTGTATGTTTAAATGTGATCAGTGTGATTATAAAACACAAGACAAAAGTAATTTGAGAAAACACATGCGTCGACATCAAAACCTTGAAGAAGTTTGTATGTTTAAATGTGATCAGTGTGAATATAAAACACCAGAAAAATGTAATTTAAGAAGGCACATCCGCCGACATCAAAACCCCCAGGATATTATTTTGTTTAAAAACCTCGATGAAGTTTGTATGTTTAAATGTGATCAGTGTGATTATAAAACACAAGACAAAAGTAATTTGAGAAAACACATGCGTCGACATCAAAACCTTGAAGAAGTTTGTATGTTTAAATGTGATCAGTGTGAATATAAAACACTAGAAAAATGTAATTTAAGAAGGCACATCCGCCGACATCAAAACCCCCAGGATATTATTTTGTTTAAATGCGGTCATTGTGCTTATCAAACGTCGGAAAAAGGAACTTTAAAAAGACACATTCTCCAACACCAAAACCCCGATGAAGTTTATAAGTTTCAATGTAGTCAGTGTGGTTTTCAAACCCGACATAAAAGTAATTTAATTGTTCATATACTTCAACATCAAAACCCCAAAGATGTGAACATGTTTAAATGCGGTCAGTGTGATTATCAAAGTAAACAGAAAGGTCCTTTGAAGAGGCATATTACCAGACAACACGGAGAAGTTATGTTTAAATGCGATCATTGTGGTTATCAAACACGAGATAAAAGTAATTTGAGAAGACACATCCGCCGACATAAAAGTAAATAAACAAGATCTCTCAAATGTACAAAATTTTCGTTGTCAAGAATGTTTTTTATTTTTTATATTTTAACAAATTTTGACTTTTTATTGAATTCTACATCAAAATGTATATTACACTATGATCAATTTTAGGGGTTAAACGCCTAAAATTGATCTACGTGTCAATTATTCCTGGTTTCTGAATGAAATGAAATAAAAAATTTATATCTACCTATATTTAAAGATAACAATATTTCTGTTCTAATTATTGTTGTTGTTTAAACTAAATTTTTGGCCTACCTATTAATTTTAATAGTTCTTACAATGGAAGGTAATTAATTACATCATACTATTTGCCGTCTGATAGTGGCAAATTTATTTAAAAATAATTAGAACCAAAATATTATCTTTCTTTTTTTTACTACTACTTTGACATGGTGTTGATATCTCAAACACAGTGTGGGCGATTAAAAAAAACTTACAATTAAAATGTTGATTTTGAGACACCTTGTTACCAATACTTCCAATAAAATTATTGTGTCCAAAAGAACGTTTTTCATCTTAGGTCCTTTTTTGTATTCTGTACAGGAGCAAAGTTATTTTGTGTATAAATTGAGTTGGGACAAAGCCGCATTTGAAAGTTAAACCTATATTGCAAAATCGATTGCTAGTAATAAAAAAATTCGTTGAATTTATATTATGTGATGGAATTGAAAATAAGTTTTTGTTTTATTTTTATTTTTTTGATTAATTCTCATAAAGAGGTTCATATGAAATTAAATATTTTGTTATATATCGTAAATCAAGACTTTTCGCTATGAAATCGGGACGTCGGGGCATAGGGTCTAATAATGGTGACAGTCCCGATATATTGGGACGGATGGCACCCTAAACATCAGCTACATTTTTGGTAATTGTCTGGAAAGTTGCGTCAACTCCGATTTTGACGAAATTTGGTATACCAGGGTTTTTGGGACGCTGATGACGAATCTGAAAGGATTTTTTCGGAATTTTTCCGAGATATCCATTAATTTTCACATATGCATGGATTGCTGAGTTTTAAGTGAAGCTTCGCAATTTATTTGTTAAAAGGTGTAAAATACATAGAAAAACGGGGTTTTAAAAGAAAAAAATCAGATATTATTGGCCACTTTAGCTTTAAATCAAGAATTGTATCTGAAAAAAGGGGGAATATAGTAAAAATAAGGTTAGCGTGAATTTCAGCTTTGATGATGGATATCTTGAGAACGAAAAATTTCCGAAAAAAGAACATTTTTTGATCAGCGCCCCAACAAACCCCTGTATTCCAAATTTCGTCAAAATCGGAGTTCCGCAACTTTCTAGACAATTACCCATTTTTGTGTGTTAAGGCGCCAGGTAGTTGGGCTCAGAACGGACGTGAGGTGGGTTCGAATCCTGCTGAGGCCAAATACGTATTTATAAGTTGGTCGGAAATTTAGTGGTTAGCTCAACACCAGACGGACAAAGTGCAAAATGTATCGACGCTGAAGGCCACCAAAGGACCAGGGCGCCGGAACCCACTTTGCCGTGTCCTGCGCGACCGTACACATGCGGACCCCACTCAGTTGGTAGGTTCAGTAGTGCCCCCTGGGTGGGGACGAGGTCTTAAATTGTCGTTCATAGGACCGTGGTTCGGAACCCACATTAAGCTGTAGGTCTCGTCTGGCTGACATCACACAGACGTAAAAAACAAGGGCGCACAATAAGCCGAGCGGCTTCAGTGCATGGGTTATACCGGCCTTATTCTAATCTAATCTACCCATTTTTTATATAGTGACTAGAAATTATTAAGCCGACGAAAGACGCTAATCAGAGAATGCTTGAATTTTTATGAAACCAGCTTGACAACCATATTAGCCAGTCAGCACTACTTTATTTCACATAATAATATAGGGTGTATAGGAGGAGGCAGAATAAGGTATTTATTTACCAAACGGGCCCGTCCCTGATTTTTTAAAATTTGGTAATACGTATCTGAAAATTTTTAGTCGGACACGTTTGGTTCCTGAGATATATTTATCACCTTAGGATTTACCTTTAAATTTGAACAAAATACCAACTGATATTTATATATTTTAAAGATTTTATCGAACTTGTATTGTAACTTTTGTAATTAGGACTTGGTACTAAATAAGAATTTAAAAAATAATAAAATCCCATTTTAAATTTTCCCAAAATTCCGTTTTAAAATTCAAAAATTTTTAGTCCATTTGTCTTTTGCAACATCTATACTGGGACAGGCTGTAAAGTGTATTATGATACAAGAGATCTCCGTTACCAAAGGAATAGGAAACTACATAATGGCTTTCGTCTGTGACTGATTTCCCAACCAATCGGCACACACCATTGACTCCATGCCAAACTAGTTCCCGATGGTTTTCGCTACTATATTGATTGAAGTTTCAGATCACCTTTTTTAAATATCCTTCTTCGGATAGTTATACGTTTGTTTTTTTGCCGGATGTCGAGTGCTTATGCAGTCCTCATTTACAATTTTTTTTATTTAATTCATAACATCCTTATAATATTTTCATTAATAGGTACTATATTTATATATTTAAATAACTGATCATAACTTGCTTAGTACCCATATTACGGGCACCTAACCAGATAAACATTGGTTCACGCCTAAAACGCTAGTCTTGTCTAAGCTGAGCTAGCAAATTGTACCGAAAAGGGCAGAAAACCAAAAGAAAAAACCAATAAAACATTTATAAAAAGGAAATTATCCCATTTTAAGGTAATATTCAATCTTTCCAAACAACTTTAAGTGTAATCAGAGGTGTAATGTGCACTCTTTTTCTTGTCCATCTACAAGACGTCTGCTCCTATTTGAATTGATTTATAGATTTTGTAGTATTTACTGCACTTACCTGTTACTTGTTAAAGAAACTACTTCATTTGTGTTTTTGGTGTTTTACTTAAAACCATTGGCTAAAGGCGGTTATTTAAATTTACAATGGAAAATGATCAAATTAAAGGGATATCACCAGAACGGTTCCAGGAAATAACATTGAAAAGCATGTATGATGAGGAAGAATGTCCATCTTCTTTTTCTATTAAAAATGATGCACTTGAGCAGATTGGTAAATATTCTTCAACAAAATTTGTTAAAAAAGAGGTTGAAGATCTAATTACGGAAAATAAAAGTTCTGACTTTTCAGTTGTAAAGTTAGAGCCAGAAAGTAATGATTTTGAATTTAAACAATTTTCAAGAAATACCAATATGCAAGTTATTTTGGATATTCCTGGCATGGATTTAGATAGGTAAGTTACTATTTTTTGTGATTATTAATCCAGTGGGTCCCAGGGTAGCTGCTAAAGAGTACAAATAAACCAAACATTTTTGAATTTTAAAACATTTTTTGGAACAACTGGTCCCAGTTTCATCTGAGCGCTAATATCTGGGCAAGTTATAAGTTAAAATATGACAAATGACCAAGAGTAAAGTACTCAAATAAAAAAAAACTTAGCAGTGACACCTTAAGGTAGTTATTGTACTTTGGAATCCACCAGGCTGATCCGGGTGCGGTTTTTATGGAGACCCTATCCTACAGGGAAAGAGCAGAGATTTTTGAAAATTAAAAACAAGAAAATACACTTTGTTAGGAATTAAAAAATATAAGAATTTAAAATTATCATATCACTTACTCTACAATTGTTAATAATATAATAATAAAAAAATACATCATGTGACATGCAATGCCAGCTTTACCTACATTTACAAATCAAAATTAAATTTAAAACACATTTTTTAAATAATCTTTTTTAAATATCATGACAGCATGTGTCAAGGTTTGGCAGTCAATGTACTTAAATTTTTAAATTATTGTATTGTTTATACTTTCAGTGATTTCACTGAACAAAAGACAGGGATGTGAAAATTGAAGATTTGCACACAGGAACATATGAAAATGGAAAACCCAATGAAAATACCTTTGAAGAGTGGAAAATAAAAAACGATGAAATCGACATCAAGCTTGAAGACCAAGAACAATCCACAACTAGGTGGGATATACAAAATAAATAATAAATTAAATTAAATTAAATATTCTTTATTATATAAATAGAATCAAGTTAAAAAGGTGAGAAATACCGCTAGGCGTATTTTAATAGTTACCAATGAAAAGTTACTAAAAAATAAAGTTTAAACAAAACCAAACACAGACACACAAAAACTATAGCAAAAACTAGATAAAAATGACATAAATAGGTGTTTTGTGTCATATAGTTTCGTTTTTAGGCTTACATAATATATCATGGTTACCTACTAATTTTAAACTTTTTTGTTGTTTTTAGGAAGTATGTTCGTTGCTTTGGGAGAGAGAAATATGAAGATTATTTAATTCAAAATAAAAATAATTGTAACGATCAAGTTAGGCAAAAACATAATTCTAAAATGACACTTAGTCACCACATAAAACCTAGTAAAATATTTAAATGTGCTCAGTGCAATTTTCAAACATCTAAAAGACCACATATAAAAAAGCACATCCTCATACATCAAAACCCTAAAGAAGTTTGTATGTTTAAATGTTATCAGTGTGATTATGAAACACTAGAAAAAAGTAATTTGAAAAGACATATCCGCCGACATCAAAACCCTAGAGAAACTTTTATGTTTAAATGTGATCAATGTGATTATAAAACACAAGACAAAAGTAATTTGAAAAGACACATCCGCCGACATCAAAATCCCGAGATGTTTAAATGCGATCAGTGTGCATATCAAGCTCTAAACAAAGCCGACATAAAAAGGCACAATTTCCGACATTTGAAGTTACACATCCGACAACTTAAAAATCTCAAAGAAGTTAATTTGTTTAAATGCGATCTTTGTGATTATCAAACATGGGAAAAAGGAACTTTAAAAAGGCACATTTTTCAACACGAAAACCCCGATGATGTTAATATGTTTCAATGTAGTCAGTGTGATTATAAAACAAAAGAGAAAAGTAATTTGAGAAGACACATCCGGCGACATCAAAACCCTGAAAAAGTTTGTATGTTTAAATGTGATCAGTGTGATTATAAAACACAAGACCAAAGTAATATGAAAAGGCACATCCGTCGACATCAAAACCCCGAGGATATTAATTTGTTTAAATGTGGTCATTGTGCTTATCAAATATGGGAAAAAGGAAGTTTGAAAAAGCACATTCTTCAACACCACCCCGATAAAGTTTATCTGTTTCAATGTAGTCAGTGTGATTTTCAAACTCTAAGTAAAGGTAGTTTAAAGGTTCATACACTTCGACATGAAAACCCCAAAGATGTAAATATGTTTAAATGCGATCAGTGTGATTATCAAACTATACAGAAAGGTCATTTGAAGAGGCACATTGGCACTCGACACGGAGAAGTTATGTTTAAATGCGATCATTGTGATTATCAAACACGAGAAAAATGGCATTTAAAAATACACATCCGCCAACATAAAATTACCGAAGATGTTACAACTGGTACAATGCAATCAGTGTGTATATCAAACTTTTAACACTAGCGACTTCAAAAGGCACAATTTTGACATTTAAAGTTACACATCCGAGAAACCTAAAAATCTCGAAGTTAATTTGAGATTGAAAAAATGGGAAAAAGAATATTTAAAAAGACACGTACGCTGACATTTATTAGAAGTTTAAAGATTTGAATCAGTGGTTTGAGTCGGTAATATGACCGCATCATTTGTCCTGGTCATGACGTCATGACCGTCACGTCAGATTTAAAATGACCTTCACGTCGTTTAACCATAACCTGACTTTTATACTTTGCGACAAATTTTATGTGTAAAACTGTGATGTAAGTAAAATGTAAGTCTTTTATTAAAATGTAATATATAGGATGTCTCTAAAAGGTCTGTACAAAATGCTACCACAAATTTCTTGGACCAAAATACGACGATCTAACTCAATTTACCTTAGTCCTCAAACGTAAATGTATCTCAGTAAGAAAGCAACTCCAGACATATGTTTATAGGAACTTTTTTTCATAAAATAACATAGGGAATCACACCTTAAAGTTTGATCCCATAGTTCTGAAACACCTTGTATATTATTATGATTTTATGAAACTTGCATTGTAACTTTTGTAGCTAGGACTTGATACTAAATAAAGAATTTAAAAAAATAATTAAATCCAATTTTCAATTTCCTCAAAATTCCGTTTGAAAATTCAAAAATTCTTAGTCAATTTGTCTCATTATAAGACAAGTGATAACTGTTACCAAGAAAATAGTAACCTGCAGGTATTAGTATTGATCTGTGACTGTTTGATCCCTGAACTAATCAAGCACACACGCTATTGTCGCCCCCATGCCACACTAGTTTCCAATGGTTTTCGCTACTATATACGCTTGGCTAGTTTCAGATCGACTTTTTGAAATATCCTTATTCGGATAATTACACCTTTTGTTATTTTACCGGCTGTCGAATGCTTGTCCGTATTTACAAACATTTTAAATTAGGTATTAACACCTCTGTAACTACACTAATAGGGACATTATTTTGTATTGGAATAACTTTTTACTACTTATCAGACACTACTTGTTTTGTACTCAGGCCCATATTACGGTCCCAAACCAGATAATCGTATGATCACACCTAAAGGGCCAAGTCTACTCTATGCTGAGCTTGCAAATTGCACTCAAAACGGCGCTAAACTAAAAGAAACAAATAACCAAACATTTATTTATAAAAAGGAACTACCTAATTTTAAGGTAAAATCCAATCAATCCATACAAAATTTTAAGTTTAGGCGTAATAGGCATTTTTATTCTTTCTTGTCTGGGTACGACACGTCTGCTTCCTATTTGATTTCAAATATAGATTTTGTAGTGTTCACTACACTTATTTGTAACTTTTTAAAGAAACTTACTTGATTTGTGTTTGTGCTGATTTACTTAAAACCTTTCACTAAAGGTGGTTATTTATATTTAAAATGGAAAATGATGAAATAAGAGAGATATCAGCAAAACAGTTTGAGGAAATAACATTGAATGGCATGTATGATGAGGAAGAATTTTCTGCTTCTCTTCCTACTAAAAATGGTGCGCTAGAGCAGATTGATAATTATTCTTCCACAGAATTAGTTAAAAAAGAGTTTGATGATGATCTTAAAGATGTATATATGAAAAATAAAAGTTACAACTTTTCAGTTGTAAAGTTAGAGCCAGAAAGTAATGATTTTGAATTTAAACAATTTCCACAAAATAGTTATAAGCAAAATATTTTAGATTTTCCTGTCATGGATTTAGATAGGTAAGTTACAATTATTTGTGGTTGGTAAGAGTTTCATGTATGGTTTTCTGCTATTTTAGTCTTTTTTCTAAATATGATTAATATTTCCCAATTTTTTTAAAGAACAAAAAAAAAATAAAAAAAAGTCCTCACCTTTTAAATCTTTCAATATCAATATCTTTTATTCATAGGTATTTATCTTTTATTCCCTAAGGTACTACTTTAAAATATGGTGCCAAGTAAATGCCAAAAGTGACAGCAATATATTTTAAATGGATAGGTTCATGTATATATCCCAACCTCCCATCTACACAGTTGAGTTCAACTGAACCTAAACTGAATTCGCTATTGTAAAACTGGGCCTTACAGGATTTAAAAAAATATATTGTTATTAAAAGCAAACATGTCAAATAATTCATAACAGCACAAGAACAAGTAAAAGAAAGCATGTCAAAATATTTTAACATTCTAACAAATCTAAAGAAAACTGTATTTTAAATAATTACCTTTGCGGTTATTAATACAATTTTTTTCTGTTTTTATATGAATAAGTCTTATTAATGCTTGATTTAAAAAATTAAAAACTATTTCTTAAAGCTCTGATTTCATTGATTTATTAATTTGATTTTTGTATTAAAATTTTTTTGGTATTATTTTAAGGTCTAGTAATTTCTCTGTCGAACAAGCTATAAAGGATGTAAAAGTTGAAAACTCTACAGAAACATATGAAATTATTAAATCAGAAGAAACAACCACTGAAGAGTTGCAAATAAAACATGAAGAAGTAGATATAAAGGTAGAAGACAAAGAGCAGTCCCAAAATAGGTGAATATCCTTTTTAAAATAACTTCAGGTCTCATAATGGGTTAATAAAAAGTACTGCATCTCTTAAATATCTTAACTGCTAAATCTACATTTACCAAATTTGATATCTAAGATGTTTTGGGCATGTGGAATTGAATAGTGATATTGGCACTATTGCCAGATTTCCCAGTTTTGTGCTTTTCGTGTTTTTTTCGTTTTTTCTTTATGTAATGCCCCATTCATTTTTATTGATTTAAATTCTGCGGGTTAAATTCCGTTAATTCCTGAATTTTCAAAATTGTAGATATGATCACACTTTCAGCAAAAAGTATGTTAGCACCTAAATATCTTTAAAACTGCTAAAGCTGTGTTTACAAAATTTGGTATTTAAGGTTTTTAGGTATGCTTAATTAGTGATATCAGCACTGTTGCCAGATTGTAAGATAAATGCGTTGTTGTCATAGCAAGGCAACTGGTAAAGATTGAATTTTAAAAATTTAAAATCTTACTAAAGTTGGCATAATAAATGGCATTTTAATCAAAATAATAAAAATGTGAACTTAATAATACAGTACCTACACTTATTATATGAATTTCTTTTTATTTTAATTAAAATATAAAAAACAAAAAAATAATAAAGGTGTATTTTTAGTTTTCTTTACTTACCAGTCAACCTAGACTGGATCTTTCTAAGTAAACATATTAGTCTACATAAATAATCAAACACAAAATATCACTGTCAAAACAACGCAAAAACATATTCTAGACGCCACTGAATTGATCATTAGATGACTAAATATTGCAACTTTACCCCGCCTTCTCAATTTTTTCTGATACTTGCCCTTCCTTGCGTCCCCGACCTCGAACCGTGTAAAGTCAGGGTAATGTCATAACCCTTCTCAGCATAAATAAATTACTCTGTAGTAAATCTAGCTATTAAGTGCTAAGGCTAGGTAATAAGAGGGACCTTTTTTTAGCAATATAAAGGCAGAAAAAAGAAAAACACTAGGAAAAATGAAGTTAAAAAATACAGTGCGGCGTATTTGCGAAAGAGGGAAAGGGCTAATGCTAGAAAAAGAAAGTTTTTAGATAAAATGACTGACGAACAAAAGAGAATTTAAAGAGCAAAGACACCTTCAATCTTGTGGGCGTCACATTTGAAAGTAACCTTAACTGGCATAAACACATTGTATCTATAGCCACGGCAGCTTCAAAAAGCTTGGATTTCTCTTTCCAGCCAAAAAGTATTTTTCCGCTTCTAATTTATACACTTTATGTGTCCCAAATCCGACCTCCCTTGGAATATTGTTCTCATATCTGGGGCATGGCGTCCCCCACAACTCTAAGCATTCTTGATTCTATTCACAGAAGAGCTATTCGTCTCATTAATGATCCTTCACTTACAGAAAGGCTTCCCTCTCTTGCCCATCGTCGGGCTGTGGGGGATTTATCACTTTTTATAGGTACTTCCATGGCTTCTGCTCTGACGAATTGTCTAGTATAGTTCCTCCACTCACGGTTTCCAACAGAGAAACTCGTGGTTCCGCGCGTATGCATCCCTATACGGTCCAACTGGACAGGCCCCGAACTTGCCACTTTGTTCGTTCTTTTATCCCTAGAGTTTCTAGATTGTGGAACCTGCTGCCCGTGGAGGTCTTTCCTTCTCCCCCAAATCTTCAAGATTTAAGTCCCGTGTCAACAAACTCCCTCTTACCTCGCTTAAGACACCCACTGTACGTTAGTATTTAGGCCTTAAGCCTTCGTGGTTTGTCCAAAGATAAAAAAAAAAATTCCCACTGAAAAATGAAAAAAAAACAGAAAGAAATTATGGTAAAAGCAAAACGTAAAAAAATCTTTAAAGAAAATATTACAAAGGAGATACAAAGTAAAAAATGCAATTAATACTCCAATAGTAAAGTTGGTATTTGGGTTTAAAATGCATAGTGTGATAAGTTATTGTAAAGGTGTGAACTTAAGTGCAAAAATCTGTAAATCCTACGAATGAATACCAAATCTTGAATAAAGCCACTAGGTCTAAAATGTGTATCTCTCTTTTTTTTTTGTGAAGGGGTCGTCAAATCTATCACAATTTTGGATGTGATAACTACCATTGGTGATAAGTAGACCACAATATTTGATTTTTTTTAAATCAAGACAAACAAAATCCGGAGAGGGTTGCCACGACCACATTGTTGATGTTAATATATTTTAATTGTATTGTTCATATACCGGGTGTTGCGTCGCCAAGCGGAACATAGGAAATCCCATGTAAATTTTAAGGTGGTTAATTATTGGCTCCCCTGTATTTTACAGAAAAAAATGTATGAACTAACCCTTGTGCTAAGTTTCAAAAAATTTTAATAAGCAAATCTTGAATAATTTAATTAAAAGCAATTGCAAATTACCTAATTTTCGGTTCAGGTAAAACCAAACAGACAGCAGCCACCAGCAAACAATTTGTTATAAGGCTGTCACTGATTTATTGACACTTTTCCTCATGTCGGTGTGGTTATCGTTATTAAACATAACGATTACGGCAGCAGTTTAAGACAGAGATTTTGCAGCCTCTTTTAAGAAATATATTTTGCGTCTGCGCTTTCGACACATAACCTTATTTTTGCCTGTGGTTCACCCATTTTAAAGTTAACGAAAAATCAGTATTTACTTTTATTATTCATAACATATAAATTCATATTTAAATATATGCAAACACTTCTGTTGATTTCGTTTTTTAAAGTAGATGCAAACAATACAGTATAAGCAAAACACAAAAAGTAAGGTTAGGTTTGGTAGTAGAATAAAAAGCAAGTGTGCCAGATTGTAACATCTAAATTAATTACTGATTTAGAATATCCGTAAAAGTGCAAGTCCGTTTTAATTTCTTAACACTATTTGATTTTTATTACTGCAATAGATTTTTCGCTAATTAGAGCCTAGGTATAAATGATATTTTAATTAATACGGCATTAAAATTTTAACCTTTTAAATAATTGATATTAAAATTTCTACAATCCGGCAACCACGCAGTTTAACAATAACGATAACGATAAGCTCTTCGGTATTCATCCGTAATTAAAGGAGTCCGGTATGGTTAATAACGATAACGGATCGTGTTTGCGTTACTGCGCAATCTCAGAATAACGTTAACCACAACGGAATTGCAAAATAAGGGGTGCAAAATGTCTCTAATAATTTTTAATAAACCCTTAAAAATAGCAGAAAACCGTTTATTAAACTGTTTCCATCATTCATTTCAAAAACAAGATAAGTTAAATGTAAACACTTTTGATTTTAAAATGAACGATTAAATTATACTGGGTTACTAAAAAGTACCGCTTATATCCTTAAAACCTCTAAAAGGGTGACGTCACAAAGATAACCTATATTTTCGGACAAATATAAAAAATCGAGCGCTCCTTATTAAAAAGTTTATATTCCTTGGACCATGATTTCCCAGTTTTGTGCTACATGTAAAATCAAAATCGATACTACTTCACATACAACATACAACGCTACTACCTAGAAAATATGCGTTGTTTTCCACCGAACCTCAAAAAACTGTAAAAGGGCTGTTTTCACCCCGTTCTCAAAAACGCACCCTCTAAATGGCACTCCGCGGTTTTTTAATATTTGGGGGCCCATTGACCATATGAAATAATTAAACCCCTTTAACGTTGTACTTCCTTTTTACCCTTTTTTTGTACATATTCAATATCCTATAGTAGATGAAGATATTAACTTTATATTCCAGGGTTTTAAAGTACTCGTCAGGAGCTTTAAAATGATGATCACTCGACCCCCTTCTTATTTAAGAATTTTGAGGTGGTGGTCTTGGTGGTTAAGGGGTTGAAGAGGCGCGGTTATTTTTGTTTTTAAACTGTTCCCCCTTAATAAATATCTGGCATGTTTTGGCAATATACTCAAATCTGTCTCTTTTCGCAGATAACTTCAGTGGTAAGTCTTGAATGAAAAATCTGTAGAATAAACGGCATAAACTTTTCATTATAATGGAATTTATTACAGTTTCTTACCTTTTATTCCCGATAGTGTTCCTGAAGAAACACTTTTTAGTCTTGAGCCCCTAATGCTAAGTTCCTTTAGCCTTGGGTGCAACATAGATTGTATTTGATCTTTACCAAGAGCAGCGTCCTTTGTTTCGATATTAACTTTTTCCAATAGAGGCATGTTTTGAAGTATACCATTGAGATCTAAGTACCCGAGCTTTGGATAACCATATGCATCCAATTCTGAGAGATTAGGTACTGATTTAAAGGCATTTTTTTCCATTTTGGTGCACTCGTTTAGTGAATGAAGACTAAAATGTCTAAAAAGAACAGTTCCAATATTTATTTTTAAGAATTATGCGTCCCTCAGTATTTATAAGTCTACAAGGTTGTCCAAATGCTTTTATAAGCAAAGTAAAAGTGCAATGGCCTTTTTATTACTATAAGGTTTACCAATAAGAGCGTTAGAACTTTAAAATGTTATTGTAGCAACATTGCTTAGAACTATGTCACCAAACTGTCATAGTTGTGTTCAGTAATGTCTAACAACTTATTATGGAGAGATACACGATTCTACAACGTGTAGAAATTATCAAAAATTAAATTTTTAAATCAAATTATTAAAATTTATCATCAAAATTAGGATAATTCGAGAAATGATAATGTAAACTGGCCGCCAAGATTTCTCACCCTTGGATTCTTTTTTGTGTGGCTACCTTAAATCTGAGGTCTACAGGAATACGCCACGAGCAGGCAACGATTCGTGACCTCAAACAGAACATTTCTCGCACCATTAGAAATTTACCGGATGATGATTGAAAAAGTAATCAGATATTGATCCACAAGAATCAATCCAACTGGTCAAAGTAGAGAAGGATATTTTAACCATATTTTTTTTCAATAAAATAAAAATTACCTACAGTTTACTTGTAGTTATTACTTCATGGCATTTTAAAGTTCTGACGCTCTTTTTGGTAAAACCTTAACTTAAACAAACACAATGGCTATTAAATAATTAAATCTATAATATAGTGGCAAATATAGCACGATCAATATACAATGTATGATTGTTTAATCTTTTTCCATTGGCCAATTTTTTTGGTACCATTTTTACGAGCTTAAATATAAACAAAGTATTGTAGAACCATATGCGCCTCTTCTAACAATTTGCAAGATCTCTCTCCAGAAATGTAGGGGCTAGAACCACTAAAAAGACGATTAGCTCCCCAAAATCAAAGAGCATTTAACACTTACACTTACTAGTGGATTTTGGGACATATACATTGGTACATTGGGCGCATTCAAGAGTACTTACTCTTCGCTGGACAAGTAGAGTGTCAAAACTGTCAAAATAAAGCCATACTATTGGTTTAATTTGGCACTTGTAAAACTAAGCAGTAAAGCGGCTAAATACTCCTAAATGCACCTTAGAGATTAAGACCACCAAACCATACTATTTAGAGCCGCTTTTACAATGTCGTGAGGGCTTAACTACTTCCCTAGAAACGAACCATGATTAAAAAAATATATATAACCGATGTCAAGTAATGACATTAGACATTAGTGACATTT
The DNA here is from genome assembly GCA_014170235.1 of Listronotus bonariensis. Lineage (NCBI taxonomy): Eukaryota > Metazoa > Arthropoda > Insecta > Coleoptera > Curculionidae > Listronotus > Listronotus bonariensis. Next base: position 62,789 of record JACEGR010003360.1, read on the forward strand.
GTTAGCTAGAATTAACGTTCATCTGTGCTTTTAAGGTTGGAGTTGACATGACATTGTAAACGCGATTCCTATTTTCTCATTAAAACTAGAATTAGTGGGAATTAATACCTACCTTAATTTATTTAATCCTTCAAAATCATTATGCGAGATCGACTCGATAGGATTATTAGAAATATTCAACATTTTTAGATTATGTATAAATGCCCATATCTTCGAATAACCTTTTATGTCTGTAATGCCATTATTTGATAAATCCAACTCCTCCAATAATGTCGTCCTTTCAAAGGAATTATCTACGAGTCTTGAAATATTATTGTATGATAAATTTAAATGCTTTAAAAATGGTGTTTCTAAACGTGCAACCTCTCTGACCCCTGTACCAGCCAGATTTATCTCCCTGACAGTTTTCGGTTCACTTAAAATATTTGCTATGGCTTCTTGGGATAATGGATTGTACGACAAGTCCAGTTTCTTAATATTTACCATTACCATAATTATTCCATCTTCTGAAGGAATTTCCTTAATATTATTATGTGAAAGGTCAACAGAGTCTAAAAAGAAATACTGGCGTTGTAGTGATTTTAGTGGTGGTATGTCAAATTTATTTCTTGCCAAGTTAATATTCTCTAGCATCTGAAGTCTGGCTCTTTCAAAAATATTTTCTGGTAAATCTGCTAGGTTATTTTGTTTTAAATCCAGAAGTTCCAATCTAATTAAACCTTCAAAAGTTCTCTCTCCTAATCGATCCAACTTATTGCTACTTAAATCTAACACTTGTAGTTGTGTGCTGTTATGGAATGCCATCTCACTTAAACTCTCCAAATTGTTGTTGGACAGAATTAATGATCTTAAACGTGGTAATCTTGCATAATCCAGTTCATCGATAGTTTTAAGTTCGTTAAATGATAAGTCTATGTATTCCAGAAACTGCAGATTTGCTATAAGTTCAGCAGGGAAAAAATTAAATTTGTTTTTGTTGGCAATAATTTTCTTTAATCTAGGATGAATTCTAAAAGATGACGGAAATAAATAACTAAGCTGATTTTCGGAAATATCTAAAACTTCCAAACTCGTGCCAGTATTGAAATATTCTCCTTTAAAAGAAGTCAACTGATTTCCTTTAAGATTTAAATTTTTAATATTCATGATAAAAGCAAACGCTGCTTGCTTTATACTACTTATATTATTGTATGACAAATCTATTGTAGTTAAGTTAGGCATATTAACAAATGCATTGTCGGGAATTTCCGAGAGAGAGTTATGAGCTAAGAAAATTTTCTTGAGTGAGCTCGATTTTAGGAAAAATCTGGGGCGATAAATTTAAGTCCACAGAAGCTTAGGTCGAATACTTGTAAAGTAACTAATTCATGAAGCAAAGTAACTGGAATATTGGATAGATGAATATTGTTGCTTAAATTAAGAGTTTGGAGAGAAGGCAATAAATTAAATGAAGAGTTTGATAACTCTGTTAAATGATTGTCACTTAGATCTAAAGTTTTAAGTCGGTTTAAGGATAGAGTACGTTCAGGTAGAGACATAATTCGATTTTGTGATAAAAACAGATATTCTAATGTATTTTCTAAACCAGAAAAAACGTCCGTTGATAGACTGGTGATTAAGTTACTTCTTAGGTCCAAATATTGCAAATTTTTAAAATTTTGGAATGTAGCGCTAGGAAGTTCTCGAACTACATTCGTGGGAAATGACTAGCCGAGTTACTTTTTCGGCTATAGAACGTAAAATATCTCCTGATAGTGCTGTAACTCTATTATAATCAAGTTGTAATGAAGACAGACGAGGTAACCTGCCCAAAGCAGAAGCTGGTATTAGAAGTATATTGTTGTCTTTAAGATTTAGATGTTCTAAATTATCCAGGCCTTCAAATGCATCATCTTCGACCTAAAAATAAAAATTTTGTTAACTTCTTACATAATATATAATAAATAAAAGTGGAACCGATTTTTTTTTTAAATTTCTACTACCTACAATGTGTTTACGTAAGTTGGCACCATACGGAAAACTTTTTTATTATTGATTTTACGAAAAAAGTTATTCTTAATAAAAAGTTCTGCATGGTCAAAAACATAAAAACAACCATCAGATATCAAATTGTTTCAGTCATCTATGAGGTTTTGGCCCCAAATGTAATTTTTGCTTATGAGTAAAGAGCCTGTATTTTTGCTAATATCAAAAATTGTTATAAACAAAAAATGTTAGGAATTAAAAAAAATTTTTGGAAATAAACAATATTGCATGTTTAAAAGTACATTTTAATTTTAAACATCTTTTCTTTATAACAGTTTGCGATATTAGCAAAAATACAGGTACTTTACTCTTGAGAAAAATTACATTTTTGGCCAAATCTCGTAGATTACTGACACAATTTGATATCTGATAATTCCATTTTAGGTTTTGGACCATGCAAAACTTTTTATAGAGAATAACTTTTTTCCGTAAAATTAATAATAAAGTTTCCCATATGACGCCAACTTACGTAGACATACTGTATATACTTTATTAATGTATTAAAACTAGATCTAATGTCCTTAAAGTTGCCTAGAAGAATAATCCTAAAGATAGCTTTTGTCCTTATCTTTAAAAGAGCTAAGGATAAATTTACAAAATTTTCACTTGTAATACCCCTAGTCCCTAAAAAAATTTCCCGGAATAATTTAAGCACGTGTGGTATTCGGTAAGGAAATTTCACACCAACTTTGTGATAAATAATATTCTTTTAAATTAATATTTGTAACTTTTACACGAGTTTTAAAATTTTACTATAAAATAAATATTTTACATTTTACCAATTGTAGTTGTCAGGCCGTATCAACGGTTTGAGGCGCCCTAGGCTAGAATTCCCGGAGCGCCTATTTTCTAAAGAGCAAAAAAAGAGGTCCTTTTTTTTATCTTTGGACAATCCACGAAGGTTGAAAGCCTAAATACTAACGTACCGTGGGTGTCTTAAGCAGGGTAAGAGGAAGTTTGTTACCACGGGACTTAAATACTTGAAGATTTGGGGGAAGGAAAGACCTCCGCTGGCAGCAGGTTCCACAGTCTAGAAACTCTAGGGATAAAAGAACGAACGAAATGGGAAGTTCGGGGCCTGTCCAATTGAACTGTATGGGGATGCATACGCGCGGCACCACGAGTTTCTCTGTTGGGAACTGCAAGAGGAGGGACTATACTGGACAATTCGTCGGAGCAGAAGCCGTAAAAGTATCTATAGAAGAGCGATAGATCTCCCACAGCTCGACGATGAGCAAGAGAAGGAAGTCTTTGAGTAAGTAAAGGATCATTAATAAGACGAACAGCCCTTCTTTGAATGGCATCAGGAATGCTGAGGGTTGTAGGGGATGCCATTCCCCAGACATGAGACAGAGAGGGTCGAATTTAGGACACATACAGAGTGTATAAATTGGAAGGAGAAAAATACTTTTGGCTCGGAAAAGAAATCCAAGCTTTTTTGAAGCCGCGGTGGCTATAGATACAATGTGTTTATGCCAATTAAGGTTATTCTCAAATGTGACGCCCACAAGGTTAAATGTGTCCCCGCTCTGCTAAACCTGGCCACTCATAAGCAAAGGATGAGTGTTTGATGATTTTTTCGCGACAAGGAACACGATTGTGTTTTGGATGCATTAAATTGAACGAGATTTTTGGCGCCCCAATCCAAAATCGAATTGAGATCCTGTGAAAGAGATATCTGCATCGCTCTGCGTTTGCTTTCCAAGTCGGGTTGAGAGATTGGTTTGGGAACCTGAAAAGTGGAGTGAAGGGTACTATCGTCAGCATAACTATGAATGGGATTGGTTGTGGAAGAAAGAAGGTCGTTGATGTGAAGAAGGAACAAAGTTGGTGCTAGTACTGAATCCTGAGGCACTCCAGCATTAATTTCGAGAAAGCTTGAAGAGTGGCCATCAACAATGACTGATATACGTCGATTAGAAAGATAACTGGAGAGCCAAGAGCAGAATTTAGTTGGAAGACCGTAGGAGGGAAGTTTATTAAGAAGTGCGTCATGCCAGACTTGGTCGAAAGCTTTAGATATATCAAGAGCAACTATCTGGGACTCACCTAGAAACTCAAGAGACTTGTTCCAGTTGTGTGAAACAAAGGAAAGAAGATCTGCTGTAGATCTCTTGTGACGAAATCCGTATTGCCTGTCATGTAAAATTTTATGTTTTTCTAAGTACCTAAGAATTTGTGAGTTAATGGATTTCTCCATTACTTTACAAAGCATTGAAAGGAGTGAAATGGGTCTATAGTTGGATGGAAGAGATTTAGATCCTTTCTTGGGAATAGGCTGGACACGTGCAGCTCTCTAGCTGTCTGGAAATATACCCGTGTCATAAGAAATTCGAAAGAGCCTGGTTAAAATAGGTGCAAGTTCAGGAGCACATTTTTTAAAAACGATTGCTGGTATTTCATCTAGCCCAGACGATTTCTTGGTGTTAAGAGAAGAAATGATGCGCTTAATGTGTTTTACCTTAAAAATAATATTGGGCATTTTGTCCTTCCTCCTGTTCGCGCCTATTTCATTCCAATAACAGAGAAATATTTGTCACCAAAAATCCCCACTCAACCTACACTTTTCTAAACTCCCCTGTCTAGCGCCTATTTTTTTCATGGCGCCCTAGGCTGTAGCCTAGTTAGCCTAATGGATAATACGGCCCTGGTAGTTGTAAATATATGTAATTTTAGAGCTTATTAATGTTTATTCTTTAATAATGTATATACCTTATATTACTACAGTTGGTAAAAATAGTTAATTTTAATTTTTTTAGACCCATACCTTGCTTTCGTCTTATATTATTTTACTAACTGTAGTTGTATAAAATTGTCATTTAGGGTCTTAAAACCTTACATTATTTTATATTATGTTATGTCTGAAATACTACAACTGGTACAAAATAACATTTTCTTTAATTATGTAGGTATGTAAATAAAAGACATGCCGTTAAAACAAATGCAATGATTATGTTAAAAAATTTCACTATAATTCGCTCCATGGTACTCAAGGCAGGTAAAATACTTGTGTTTTCATGGTAATGCAACCAAAACTACACATTTGATTGGTCAAAAACAGTGGTGTGGAATTTTTAATAGCATCTTTTTGACCGTCAACCCAGAGTTTCTTTATGAGAAGGGGTTTAGACATACGCAAGACGGGTGATAGCTTTTGTCAGGGACGCGAGGGTGTGAGAATTACGATTTCGGTTGGCAGTTCTGTTCAAAGTTGGTAGCATTATCAGCTGATGACAGAGTCGTGCCCAGAGTTTCTTTATGAGAAGGGGTTTAGACATAAGCAAGACCGGGGATTGCTTTTGTCAGGGACGTGAGGGTGTGAGATTACGATTTTGGTTGGCAATTCTGTTCAAAGTTGGTAGCATTATCAGCTGATGACAGAGTCGTGCCTTGTCGAAGCTTTGTTTGGTAAAAACTGTGGAAATTTGCCATTATCATTTTGGTTGTATATTTTGCAAGGATTTCCAGTTGTTAATGTTTTTGGTTAGTTTAGAGACTTGACATATTATTGGTTTGGACTCGTTTTATTTTAGAGATTTTGATAGTGTTTAGTCGAATAGTTTTCAATCATTCGTGTTTTTATATACATATGATACTGATGAGTGTCCGCTAAGTAATGGTACACAGAAAACCACAGATTTCTTATGCGAAAATACCCATCTAGGATTTAAACAAACATACCTATATCTAAAAGTTAATGATAAGGAAGATACACACCCCGTATCTTCCTTATCATTAACTTTTAGACATAGGTATGTTTGTTTAAATCCTAGATGGGTATTTTCGCATAAGAAATCTGTGGTTTTTCTGTGTACCATTACTAAAGGGATATAAATATTTTTTATTCATGCATTTCGATAATTTCTGATATGTTTTAACCATTTTGATAAAACTCGGTATCCAGGAGTTTTTAGCTATCAGCTATTTATATCTGAGCAGTTGTAATTATAGCTAAGACGATATTATTGAAGGTACATACTTTCGGGTGCACTGAACAACTAAAACATGAATACCTTAAAAACGGTTGTCAAGACCGATTCTTACTAAGTATACCTTTTTGTGCAGAAATCATAGAGAAGCTTACTAGTTTACATACATACAGAGTAGTAACAAAAAATTGGATAGTTTTAGAGAATCTTAAATAGTGTACCCATCGCCCTCTAGTCTACACACAAAAATTAGTATTCGATCTGAAAAGCTAACGTTTAAAAACCCCTAGATACCGTTTTATTAAGATATTTAAAAAGGGGGAACAATTATCGAAATAAATTTACTATTTCTTTTTACTATGACACCCCCTGTATCTTCCTTATTATAAACTTTTGGATATTAGGAATGTTTGGTTAAATCTTAATATTTTGGCATAAGGAGTCTGTGGTTTTTCTGTGTACCATTCATTAGCGGACACCCTGTATACAAAGTTTTTAAAATGGTTTTTGACTTACAAAACCATGGAAAATGTTTTGCTCTGCCAGGTACCTCATCGTCCTGTCGTCGCTTTGATAATTTTTAATTTTCAATATTTAAACCACATTTATGTTTTTGTTTTAAGTTATGCCTATTAAAATAATCCAATAAATTTTGTTTACAACATACAGTTCTTTTTTGTTTTCTCCTTAATTCTACGCCACTGATCTGCCTAAAATCAAACATGGCCGAAAATGGCCCGACTTGACGTCACAGCCGCGCTAGCCAATATGGCGAATGTCGTGACCTTATCTCATTAATCGACCGCGTCAACCCACCAAATAAAAAGCAAGTGATTTGAGTTAAAAATTCAAATATCCGAAATTATCTATTTTACACTTAAAACTGGGAGGTACGTTTCGGAAATAACAACTGTTATGCAAATTATTATCCGTAAAAACGTAAAAAATATTTCAATTGTTACCAAATCTTTAATTTATAACAATTAATAATTATTTGTTTACGTAACCACAAAACCACAAAATAATGAAGTAAATTTAATGACAAAGTTTTTGGGACTTTATTAAGTACGGTTAACGAACTAGAATCATTTTTAACTATTGCTAAATGGTAAAAAGAATTTAAAAATTTCAACAATTGTGTTTTTTTAAACAATGTTCAGGAACATAATTCCTAAATTGTAAATGCTAAATTAGGTTTTTTTCTTCTAATATTCTCTTACATTTAGTTTAAATCATGGCAGAAAAAATACAAAAGGTAGGATCTTGCGCATGACGTTTATCACGTGACCACCGTCTCTGACGTAGTAATGTGACTAAATTTGTAAACAAAGTTGAAATCATACGTTTGTTGTCGTGTTTTTACTGTTTGTTTGCCTTAAGTTATATGGATGGTGGAGGGGAGGATAACCATCTGAATGTTTTAAAAAGTGTCCGTCGAAAGGGGCAACTTAGGGTGGCGCCACAGTAGCCAGAGGAGAATTTTTAACCAATGAGCATGAATTATTAGAGTGAGATACAAAATGAAAAAGGACAGATAGATACAAAATAAAAAAGGAAAGAAATACCAAAATCCCTCCACTGGCTACTGTGGCGCCATCCCAACTTGCTACATTCCGATGGCCACTTTTTCAACTTGTCCGCCATAAAAGATGGTTATCCTCCCCTCCACCATCCATACTAAGTTAGGTAAAAGATAATTTGTTTTTAAGTGCTTTGAACAGTGGTTTTTACGTAAGTTTTCATTTATGCTTATTAACATTTTAAGCTAGTTAACATCAAATAATATATTTTTAGATTAACAGTAATAATATTCTAAAATGGTATTTCTCTTTATTCGTCCTTTATATTGAAAAAATTACCAAAATTCACAAACGTGCAAACTTTTTAAGGACCTAAATTTAAATATTGCGCCGAAAAGTGACATTGCTACGTCATGCGCAAAGCAAACCCAAGGAAGGTAAACTTTTTAATAAAGAGCGCTCAATTTTTTATATTTGTCCGAAAATATAGGTTATGTTTGTGACGTCACCTTTTTGCCATAATATTTTTTATCTGACAAAATAAACCAATACTTGCATGCCATAAAATAAAATCACTAAAAAAACATAAAAAAGATTGTATCTTACCCTCAATAACGATTTAAACGTAAATTCCCTGTAAAAAATATCCAAAGGTCAGTGACCCCTGTTCACAAGTTCTAAAATTCTCTGTAACTGCAGTACTAATAACTATTCAATTTAAGTATAAACGGTAAAAACTAAACATATATAAAAGTCCAATGACTAAAAAGCAAAAAAATAACACCAAAACCTCTAAAAAACCTTCCAGTACGATTGTAAACAAAGAATTACGGGAAAAGATTACGTCACAAAATTTAGTGAACATAGGCTTAAAGGGGATCGAGCGCTCCTTATTAAAAAGATTATTTTCCTTGAAGCAAACCAATGTGAAATCGCTGTTAATCCTTCCTTTTTTAACACGCTTTTATTAACTTGGGTTGTAACTATCTATCTATCCATCTGGCTGCCTATGTAACGGAATCTTTGAGCCTAATTTTAACCAACTTCCAGCTATTCGATTTCTTTGAAACTTTGCACACGTATTAAGGAAACATGACAATGCAATAATCTGCAAACAGTAACCCGTTATCTTGTTTTTGATCGCCAGGAAAAAAATTCCATTATATTATAAAAACAACACCTAGGTTGCCATCTGTTGGCAACATTTCAAACTTTGCTATTAAATGAAGAAGAAATTTTTTAGTGGGTTGCAATATGTTGGCAACGGTCCAAACATTGCCTGGATTGCCATCTGTTGGCAAAATTTCAAACTTTGCTACTTAATGAAGAAGAAATTTTTTAGTGAGTTGCAATCTGTTGGAAAAATTTTAAAATTTTGCTACTCTTGTTCATTAAAAATTTTTTCGCCATTTTGTCAAGAGTAGCAAAAACTAAAAAAGGAAAAATAATTAATAGTTTAAAAAACTAAAAAACAAGCTTTTATATGCAACCGAACTAAAAATTAGAAAATAATTTTTCATTAAAAAAATATTGTCATTTCATAGTAAAAAGCGTGGGGTGCTTAATATATTAAATGTTATAATTATTATATTTGCCAATATCTATGATGGAAAAGTTATGAAAAAATAGTAAAATGCACCCCACGCTTTTTACTATGAAATGACAAATATTTTTTTAATGAAAAATTATTTTCTAATTTTTAGTTCGGTTGCATATAAAAGCGTGTTTTTTTAGTTTTTTAAACTATTAATTATGTAATCTTTGTATCATGGTTTAAATGATCTCATTATTTTTTAGAGCCCACAGACAAACAAAGGGAAATGAAAAAAATACCTAATCTAGAGACCACACACAAAAATTGACTATAAATTAAAATTTTGAGACGGTTTTTATGCTGATTTAATAGTTTGGTCATAGGAAAGAAGATAAAAAATTAAAATAAAAGAAAATAGTACAATTACCGTTCTTAGCGAGTTTACACTAATGTCCAATCTCTTTAAATGCTTTAACCCTAAAAATGTTCCTGGGACTATGTTGGCCAAATTGTTCCTGCTTAAATCCAAGCTGTGTAGATTTGATAGGAAAACCAAATTGCTGTTATCTAAATTCTAAAAATAACACACACAACATGTTTATGCCCGAAGTTATTTAAAACTTCAAAAAAGATATACAGGGTGTGACATAAGAGATGACTTTAATTTTAAGGGATGATTTCTTGTAGTTCTCCAAGTAAGAAAGTTCATATAAACCTACGTCCAGAGACTCTTTGTTTTCGAGATACAGGGCATTACATTTTTTTATAGAAGTCGGAATTTTTTAAATATCTTAAAAACGCTTCAACTGATTTTGAATGAAATTTGTAACACTCATTTAAGGTAATAACGCGCCTTTAAAGCTTTACCGAGATTAAGATTATTGGATTCAGTGGCGTCTCAGTGGGCACCGCAATCAATATTATTGAGAAAAAAAGTACGCCACTGACTTGTAACAAAATGTACACAATATTTCAATCTTATTCAGAAATTCAAAATGCAACTATTAAGTCACCTAAATTTTCTTCGTATCTAGCTTCGTTTTTGAGAAAAAAATCCAAAACCACTCTATTTTCTTGTAAAAAGTACCCATAGCATGGTAATCAAAACTAAATAAAAAGTAAGTAATTATTTGCATATGCATCAAAAACGGTTTTTATGATTTTCCGCAAAAACGGTTCATCCGACAAAGAAAGCTCAAAAAAAAAGATTGTTGTAAAAAAATGAGAATTTCAGAAATAATTTTTGTTTTTAAAAAAGCAATGGTCTACCATATTTTTTTGAAAAATTTTCGGTTTACATCCCGTACTGACGTCACTGGTGGAAATAAGTTAAAAACTACCACAAAATAAAAACCTATTGGTGTTTAGCAGGTGCGTGTTAAATTTTATAAAAATATCTTAAGAAGTTTTAAAGTTATGATTAGAAAACGATGTTTTTCTTAAAACTTAACACTCCTGTAGTTTAAAAGTTGGGACCTTTAGAACATATATTCATAGAAACTTTTCTTCCTAAAATAAGGTAAAGAATTATACTCTATATTTTTAGCCATCAATTTAATTACACCCTGTATATCATACTATACCGGGTGTTGCCCCGTCGAGCGGGACATAGGGAATCCCATGTAAATTTTGAAGTAGTCAAATATTGACTATCCTAATTATTTTAGAAAAAATGCTATTAGGATTTATTGAAGAGCACAGTAAGTTCCACCCAAAACGAAAATTTGAGCATTTTTCAACCAACCAGTAAAGAGTAAACTGCTTAATACTTCTGCAACGTAGTATCTCATTATGCACCCTGTACTCTAGAAATCAACAATAAAAACACCATATCGATTTATCAGTGACAATTTAGATCATTAATTTACAATGTCATTGCCAAAACTGAACAATTTTATACGGGAATTTCAAAAGAATTCTCGCATTTCATTTTAGTTTACAGCTAATTCCAACACATGCACTCCCAGTTACGCAAGACAATAAAACAAATTTTCCTACATTTAGAAATCAATTTATGACGAAAATATTAGGATTTAATCAAATGCTCAAATATTCCTCCATTAACTGCCAGACAATAACCCAAACGATTATAAAACTCATTTCTTACGTTGGCTAGTTGGTACATCGATATTCTGGCACATTCAGCGGAAATGGCATTCCTTAGCTGGACTAAATTTTCATATTTTTTATTGATAGCTTAGTTTTTAAATGTCCCCATAGAAAAAAATCGTTTGGCGAAAGATTACGTCGATTTTCTTCACATTTGCAATTATTGATTACTGTGCCTGTAGTTTCAAATTTTTTATCGTCCGTTCTATTGTCGATTTACTTGGTATTGGTCTATTGGGAAAATAGGCTGCAAACATGTCCTCTACTCTTCGAAAACTATTTACCTGGTAAAACCATTTTATAATAGTGATTTTTTCTTGATTTAAGTAGTTCATTATTTAAGAATGATGTGACATTGATCTGACAACTTGAGAGTAAAAGGTTAAATAATTTTTCTAGTATTTTATTATAAACTTCTAATAATACAAGGCGGGTAAGAAGATAGGAGATTCGTAACTTATTTTAGCATTTATCTCTTAGCTGGCGGACTGAGAAAAGCTGAAATTTGTACACTGGATACAACTTTTCGTGCTCTTTAAAAATCCTAATTATATTTTCTTCTAAAATAATTAGGGAGCCAATATTGGACCACTTCAAAATTTACATGGGTTTCCCTATGTCCCGCTCGACGGAGCAACACCCGGTATATTCATAGAAACTTTTTTACCTAAAATAAGGTAAAGAATTATACTCTATATTTTTAGCCATCAATTTAATTACACCCTGTATATCATACTATATATTATGTTAAAGTATATACAGGGTGTTATGGAAATACTTTAATATATTTCAACCCCAAAATCCTTGTGTAAAAATAAATTGAATAAAAATTATTAAAAATGGCGGACCACCATAAATAACAGTGATAATGAACCCCAAAATTTTACGATTAAAAAGCAAACCCGCTACTGACCAGCTCTTTAAATCCTTTTAAATACATATGTTTACCTTCTGTCGCTGTCAAAAACAGCTGAAAGCAGTTATAACACGTGGTTAAGTCAACAAGCTTGAGAAAAGTTGCCAAATTTATTTTGTTCTTTACCAGTTTATCTATGGGTTTTGCTGTTTCAATTCGATCAAACGAAAAACTTACATGATTACACAAATTATCCTTTATTACGCTACTAGGTTGTTTGAGCGTATAATGAATGTAAAGATTACTTTTTCCACATATCAAGTACACTTTTTAGGTGGTTAATTACTTTACAAACTTTTTAAACACTGCGACGCGACACGTATGCGCACAAAGAATTGAATTAAAATACACAAAACGGTATTTTTATTGCAAAACACTATTAAAACAAATTTTACTGCGTTTTTAAATAAAGTTTTTGTTACATTTCGCTTTTCTTTCATCAAAATTAAGATTTGACAGACGACAGGTGGTTTACACAAGATCGTTTGACTAGGTAAGGTTGCCTCATTACGTCACATATGTACCGCACTGCTGGTTCCTTGGCGCCAACATAGCAAACAAAGAATAATCATTGTTAAATAATTTATTAATAGGAAATAAAGAAGTTACGGTAACAACTGGAATTAACAGTATTTAAAAGTATTTCTTTAATATTGACAAAAACACAAACTACACTGTTAAAAACTTCATTAAATAATGAGCAAAATACATATGTGACGTATGGTCCGCCATGTTGCAAGGCTTACGAGGCAACCTTACCTGAGTCAAACGATCTTGGTTCACACGAGAGAAGAGTACAAAAGATTATTCCCTATGAGACAAATGTACAAAAACTACGGTAATTGTACAGAAAGTGTCCGCAACTCCGATTTTAACCAAATTTGGTATGTTGGGTTTTTGGGGCGCTGATCACGAATCTGAACGAAATTTTAGTCGGAAATGTTTGGTTTCAGAGATAATCTTCATCAAAGTTGGCATTTAAACTAACCTTATTTTCACCATTATTCACCCCTCTTTTTGCACACAATTCTTGATTTAAAGCTAAAGTGGCCCACAATATTTGATTTTCACCTTTTAAAACCCCGTGTTTCTATGTTTTTTACACCTTTTATCAAATAAATTGGAAAGGGTCCCTTTAAAAACGTTGCAACCGTGCATTCACTGCTCCACCGCCTCCACCATATTCTGCTACGATTAAAAGCGAAGCTATACAATTTAATTCAAAAAAGTGTAAAATACGTAGAAGAATGAGGTTTTAAAAGGTGAAAATCAAATATTGTGTACCACTTTAACTTAAAATCAAGAATTGTATGCCAAAAGAAGGGGGAATAAAGTGAAAATGAGGTTAGTTCAAATGCCAACTTCAATGATGGATATCTCGGAAACAAATGTATCCGACTAAAAATTTTTCAGATCCGTGATCAGCGCCACAAACACAGGTGTTTTTACAGGTTAGATGTTTTTGCAAGAAATTTATTGCAATTTATTCTAACATTTTTGCGGTTTGCACGTAACTGGGTTTATCAATTTACTGAAACTTGTAAGTTCAATTCTTTTAAACCGTTTTCTTTGTCTCATGTTGTTCTGGTTATGGGCGATAAAATGATACTTACAGCGAATTCTTTTGGTTAAACTAGGTGCTTTCAATTTAATTAGGTTTTTTAATCAAAATTTTTACTACAAAATGCAGGGTTTGTTTTTTCTTTTGATAATTCATAAAAGCTTGATGTCTAGGAACTTATTACCGTGGGTATAAAAAGTAGACGGCATATTTAACATACCTTAGGGATAAAGGAGCCGAAGTGGACATTTTGGGGCTTCTTCAGATGTATGGTTACAAAATGCATGAAACAATTACTTTGTGTTGCTATATTACTGTACATCTCATTGGTACGGAAGAGAAGGGAAGTTTATGGTGAAAGTGTAAAGAGTGTACTCGTGAAAATAAAAGTACTTTCCAGCCAAGAAAAAATCCTAGCCTTCTAAAAGCTGTTGTAGCTCTAAATGTTATTTAAGGTTATTATTTAATGTAACGCCTACGCCGCTCATAAGTAGATAATAAAAATTGGTTAACTTTTTTATGCCAGTATATTATTGTCCTCTATTGTGTGCTTTGAAATCTACGATAAAATGGTGGTGCCCTCTGGATAACATTATTCAGTCGTTACATGGGTTTAACATCTAAAAATCTGGCACCCACGGTACTTAGTACTTAGCTTTTGTGCTACTAACATGGACTGCCATAAACATAAAAAAACTAAATATACTAAATGTACTAGATGTAGTACAATTGTACAGCTGAACATCGCAAATTCGCGTTGTTGTTGTCAAGGAAGCCGGCATGATTTAACTGACCAATAAGAAGGCTTCCTTATGTTATGCAAGGTTACAGAAAGACGAAATTCGCTTGCCCTGGTTTGCGTTTTAAATAATATTGCGAAGAATTTACCAAATTGTGCGTTTATTAAGTTTTGCATTTTGTTTTAATTTACGTAAAATGCAACGAAATTCAATCGAGTTGACTGACATGGTTTTGTGCTGCAAAATGCTCGGCAAGCCGGGGAACTATGAAAGAGTTTGTTTATAGTGAACCCATTAACAGTTTAGAACAGTTGCGAAATCGTGTGGAACTAGCGGCTCAGCAAATAAGGAACAATGAAAACATTTTTGCGCGTGTGAGAAACAGTATGCAGCGGAAAATAAATGCATGTTTGGAATCAAAATTTAGAACATATTCCGTATTGAAGGTAAATCGACCTTTATTTAAATATTTTTTTGTTACAATTTATTTTGATATAAGGCTTTTAATAATTTTTTAAAGTAAATTTATAAAAAAATAGAATATAATAACATTTTACCTTTTTATTCTATTATGTATTTATATCGTTTATTGGGTATAAAATAGGACGTTTGGCAACATCGCAAACAAATAGGTCTACTGTCTGTGTTTATAGTATTTACGTAACCAGGGACGTAGCAAATAGGTGAAAAGAAGGTATTTTTACAAATTGTAAAAAAGTTTGAATTAAACAAAAAAAGTACTCAGTGTGTCTCTACACTGTCCCAGGAGTCACCCATTTCAATATATTAAAGTATTTCCATAACACCCTGTATTTTCATTGTATTTTTGAGTCAAAAAGTACGATTGTTTATGCTTACCTGTATTAAATTTGAAGACAAATTTAAATGTCGTAAATTTTCAAAAACTTTGAGTGCAACAGTAGGAAATTCTGTCATAAAATTTTCGGATAAATCAAGATTTGTTAGACTTTCTGCACCGTGGAAAATATCACTGTTAAATTTGGACAATCTATTATGAGACAATTTTAGAATTCTGATCTTCTTTAAGTTTGAAAATGCAGCTCTCTCTATTATCGATATCAGATTATTATTCAGGTCGATAATTTCTAAATTTGCTTGAGCACTGAATGAATCAATTTTAATGCTATCTAAAATTAATAAGACAATTTTTATAAATAACAGTACAAAAATAATGTATTTTCAGTTATAAACGCTAAAAATAAGTCTTAAATTATATTTTTTATTTCTTGTATTTATACCTATATAAAAATGAATAAGATAAGTATTTAAACCATTTAAAATATATTATTCGTATTCGTGTTTAGGATCTACACAGGACTTGTTTAAATCATTCTAGTGCTTAAATTTAAAAACACTAAAAAAACATCAATATAAAATGACTTACCTATGTTATTCCCATTTAAAGATAGTAATTTAAGAGACTCTGGGCCATTTAAAGAGGTACTAGGAATTGTACTAAAATCATTATGGTCTAGATATAGCTCCTAAAACAACAGGGTAAACCAAATCAAATTAATTATCAACAGTTACAAAATTGAATAAATTTAAATATAGTTATGGCTTAATTATCTTTTTTGGCCATTGCACCAAGTTGTAAGTCCAGATTGGAGAAAAAATCTTTAATTACAATTTTTTGATCATACAATACAATAAATCAATAAACCAATAACGAGTTGAAAACTTGTGCCATACTGGAAGATATTAAAAGAATGAAAATAAATGTATTTATTTTTCATGAATTGATAATTTTTAAAAAATATTTGGCTTTGACCAATCTAATTCTGCTCAAGTTTTCTCAACCACCTTAACTCAATAAATAACTCCATTAGATTAACTATAGAGAAAGAGAAAAATGGATGTCTTCCTTTTCTGGATGTTCTCGTCAGTAAGTCTAATGGAACAATTAACACATCTGTATATAGGAAACCCACACACACGGGACAATATCTTAGTTTTCAATCAAACCATTCTGAAGCAACCAAATTGGGAATAATAAAAACGCTATATAAACGCGCAACCACAATATGCAGCGACAAAGCAACCCTGGATACAGAAGTAGGAAATGTCAAAATGCATTTGCTTCAGAATGGTTATGACCGAGAGATCTATAAATCAAATTATACATAGTTGTAATGTGGAACCACCAGTGCGACCACCTGATCAAGATACTTTCTCTCTTTTAACAATTCCATATGTGAAAGGAACGTCCGAAAAGATTAGACGAATAGCAAAGAAATATGGAATTAAAACCGTCTTAGGTCTACGTTACGAAGCTTTTTGATAAAAACAAAACCCGATTTATCCACACAAGAGAAAGATTGTATCTACCAGGTACCATGCCAATGTGGGGGTCGTACATTGGAGAACCAAAGCGCCCCTTAAATGTAAGACTGGCGGAGCACAAACAACACACACAGAGGGGGAAACATCGAAATCAGGGATCGCTGACCATGTTTGGTCTCAACAACACAATATCAAGTGGTCAGAAGCACGGGTTGTTCACAGGGAACCACACTGGAGAAAGCGCAAATTTAAGGAAGCCGTCTTTATTGAAAACAATAATGATGTTTTTAGCAATCCAAGTGTGGACATACCAAACATTTGGAAACCACTATTAAAGCGCACGAATGCCGGCGCCTTAGGTGAACAACCCCACGCTTGACCGAACCCAACTCCATCACGGGTGAATGATCTTCCCCAGTTGTATATAAACTCAGTAGCTTCAGGAATTAGGTTTAGTTTACACTTGAGAACGGACAGAGATAGTACTGCCCGAAACGTTGTGTAAATAGATTAATAAGACAATGGAAGTCCGAAATTCTTCTCTTACTACTGAATCATTGTCTAACACATCCAGACAGACGTCTGCTCAAGTCCTTACAGACCAAACTTTATCTATTTTTGGTGGAATGTATGAGGTGCCAGTCATGCTGTACGTCAAGACTTATTTAAATAAATAAAATGTTATAGCATATGAGGTTTTCGAAAAATAATTTTAGGTCAGCTGATTTTTTGGTATGTTGTTGTCCTTCCTCTTCTGCATAGATCATGGGCAGTCTGGTTAGCGATTGTGGTTGCGTTTATTGGTTCGCATCCTACCTTAATACTAAGTAATAATCCAAGGTTTTGAAAACATTTTAAAAAACCTAATTTTCAATTTCTTATCTTTGGATAGGTTTACCAAACATATCTTTTTTATGGTAATTTTCTAGAAACCTGCGGCAACTCCGATTTTGACGAAATTTGGTATACGGGGTTTTTGGGGCGCTGATCACGAATCTGAAAGAAGTTTTTGGCGGAAACGTTTTGTTCTTGAGATATTCATCATTAGACTTGAAATTTAAACTAATCTTATTTTTACAATATTCCCTTCTTTTTGCACACAATTCTTGATTTAAAGCTAAAGTGGCACACAATATTTGATTTTTAACACGCTTTTATTAACTTGGGTTGTAACTATCCATCTATCTATCTATCTATCTATGTAACGGAATCTTTGAGCCTAATTTTAACCAACTTCCAGCTATTCGATTTCTTTGAAACTTTGCACACGTGTCAAGGACCGATGAAGATGCAATAATTTAAAAACAGTATCCCGCTATCTTTTTTGAATCGCCAGGAAAAAAATTCCATTATATTATAAAAACAACACCTAGGATGCCATCTGTTGGCAACATTTCAAACTTTGCTATTAAATGAAGAAGAAATTTTTTAGTTTTTACACAATTTGGTTAGTTGCACCATGAGTGTTTAATTTTTATGAAAAATAAAAATATAGGGTTAGTTGCACCATTAGTTCAAGGATTAAATAATAAAAATTACATTATGTGTAATGTATACATAATACATAATGTGCAATTAATAAAAATTAACATTCTTTTTTGGATCGCCAGGAAAAAAATTTTTCCTTTATATTATAAAAATATAAAAACAACACCTAGGTTGCCACCTGTTGGCAACATTTCAAACTTTGCTATTAAATGAAGAAGAAATTTTTTAGTGGGTTGCAATATATTGGCAACGGTCCAAACATTGCCTGGATTGCCATCTGTTGGCAAAATTTCAAACTTTGCTACTTAATGAAGAAGAAATTTTTTAGTGAGTTGCAATCTGTTGGAAAAATTTTAAAATGTGCCACTCTTGTTCATTAAAAAAATTTTTCGCCATTTTGTCAAGAGTAGCAGAAACTAAAAAATAAAAAATAATTAATAGTTTAAAAAACTAAAAAACACGCTTTTATATGCAACCGAACTAAAAATTAGAAAATAATTTTTCATTACAAAGAGTTTGTCACTTCAGAATAAAAGCGTGGGGTGCATTTTACTATTTTTTCATAACTTTTCCCTCATAGATATTTGCAAATAGAATAATTATAACATTTAATATATTAAGCACCCCACGCTTTTATTCTGAAGTGACAAACTCTTTGTAATGAAAAATTATTTTCTAATTTTTAGTTCGGTTGCATATAAAAGCGTGTTTTTTAGTTTTTAAACTATTAATTATTACCTTTGAAACCCCATTTTTTTACGTATTTTACATTATTTTTGCATTAAATTGCATAGCTATACTTTGAATCATTTTAATCCCAGTGTGCCATGAAGCCCTATGTGTACGTATAGTTGCCGCATTATCAATGAAAAGCCACGCAATTTAACGCAAAAATAATGTAAAAACGTAGAAAAACAGGGTTTTAAAGGTGAAAATCAAATATTGTGTGACACTTTAGCTTTAAATCAAGAATTGTGTGCAAAAAGAAGGGGGAATATAGTGAAAATAAGCTTAGTTCAAGTTGGAACTTTGATGATGAATATCTTGAGAACCAAACGTTTCCGCCAAAAAAATATTTAAGATTCGTGATCAGCGCCCCAAGAAACCACCGTATACCAAATTTCGTTAAACTCGGAGTTGCCACAGGTTTCTAGAAAATTACCTTTTTTATTGCCAGGTACTTTTATCATTACTGATTACACAGTCGCCCCCTTCTAACTTCGGAACCGTTCGGTATGTTTTGATGAAATTTCGATTGATGACCAAGGTTTGCATTTTTTGACATATCAGTGACAGCTTTAAATGTCAAGGTGTCAGCTTCAAATGTTAAGGACACAGCTGACCGCCATCGAAACCGCTACCACCAGCCAGATAGTAGAGGATCTACCCGAAAGAGGAGGAAAAACAACATAATATCAAAAAATCAGCCAACCTACAAACTACAATAACAATAAACAAATATTTTTTCCATTTTAATTACTCATATTCATGTAATTATTAGTCGCAAAAAATGCAATTAAAAAAAAACGTCACAATTCAATTTTTACAAAATAGAATGGACAACTAGTATATTACATTACAAGTGTGGAAAATGACTAATTTCACACGAGTGGGAATATTGTAGCACGGGCGTTAGCCGAGGGTGCGACAAACCCACGAGTGTAAGAAAGTCATTTTCACACGAGTACTGTACACTATTTTTCCTACGACCACAAATTATTCACCAAAAAAATAATTGAAAGTTTGTCTGTTCAGAAAAAATAAAAACAATTGAGAACTTTTGCAACACTAGGGTGATATTTACTTTGCAACATTAGTGTGATATGTACTTTCCTCACTCTATTATACTGTTTTTCGACAATATTTTTACATCGAAAACTCACCTACCTAGAAGCATTATATAACTTTTCTCATTTTTAGAATTTAAAAAGGCCCTCACTTAGCATAAAAAATTTGTATGGTTTTGTTAGGTAATAACGGTAATAGTTTAATACGGTTTTCTGCTATTATAAGGGTTTTTTAAAAATTATCGATACTCACATATTGTAGACACTCTTCTAAATAAAATGTAAGTAGTGCATATCCAAAATATTCCAGTTTTTAAAAAAAATATCAGTAAACAAACTTACGGACCGGGGAGTGAAAAGGGGTGCTGGGTGGGGGTAAAATTGGTAAAACGTGTTAATGAAACTGAACATCACATGTAAAATTAGTAAAAATTACAGTTTTTCCTCATATTTTAAGAAAAATATAAAAATATGAACAATTGCAAATGCATAACCTAAAGTCCTAAAAGTAAGAAAAAAACGAATACCAAACGTCAGTTACCATGCAAAATATGGAAAGCTTGTTGGCAATAGTCAGGAAGGGTCTGATTCTATTTATGAATGGATAAAAAAAAGTGGATTCATAAAGTGGTGTATATGGCCTTAGGTTTAATTAGGGATTAAAAAAAAAAAGATTTAACTAGTTGTTTGAGTACACCAAGAAAGAGAAAAAGGAATTTGATCTCATAGGCTTTTTATCTCTGGCGCTTTTAGAGTCGAACGGTCAAGCGGCAGGCTGCCTCTATAAGGTGCGTGCTCAAGGTAGAAGGGAGATTTTAATTTGATCTACTTACCTGACAACACTGTGTCACTGAGCTGAGCTGTCAGTGAGAGTTGTTTTTGTGTAGTCAATATTATTTTGTTTATGTTTTTATTTTTTTCGGAGATTTTATTATTTACTCTTTTCAATAATTGGAAGAAAGCTCATACTGTGCAGTAACTTAACGTCAATAAGATGATTTTCGCATCAATTTTGGGTTCTTGTTTAAGGAAGTAAAGAGTTTTTTACTGTCACTACAATAAATATGTCACTTACAAAACCAATAGCAGTTTTAGAATGACAGCATCATAATATATATCACACGAGTGTTGTGTAAAGTACTTTGCAACACTAGTGCTGTATACATACTTTGCAACACTTAGTGTGAAATAACGCATTCTCTATGCATGAAACCAGTGTGCTATATTGCTATTTTCAGAAGTGGTCGTAGGAAAAAGATGTTTTATTCTTGTTGCAAAATAACGATAAAAAAATTATGCCAAAACTCACACTTTTTGCATTTTTCCTATTTTTGCTATTTTGCAACAAGTGTTTATCGTTTTCAGGATTTTTGTAAAAAGTAACTTTTTCGTTTTTGTTAAAAATTTTACTACCAATACTTGCAAAGTTTTGAGCAACTGAAGTTAAAAACAAAAATGTTTTTATTATTTTTTCATATTTTTTAAAATCTTTTAAAAGGATCAGATTATTAATTTTTGTTATATACATTTTTCTAACGATTTCTGAAAAGATATGTTTCTTCCACCATGTACAGGGTGTCCATTTTGGTTGGAGGCGCGGGTTATCTCAGCAGTTATTAATAAAGATAGAACCTTGCGATTTCGCGAACCTGGCTTACTTTTTGTGAAACGAATGATGTTTGGTCAAGGTTAGTTTATATTTATAAGGTTGCGACATATCCTCAACTTTTAGGCGGTTCGAGGTCGGGGACGCAAGGAAGGGCACTCCACGGAGAAAAGTTGGCAAGACTGGGTAAAAATCAAAGCTGAATGATCAATCCAGTGGCGTCTAGAATTTGCGCATTTCATTTTGCATTGTTTTGGAAGTGATATTTGGTGAAAGATGTAATTCCAAATATTTTTTATTTAAAGTAAAAGAATTTACAACGTATTAATAATTAAAAACTGTTGTGTAAACGGTTGTTCTACTAATACAATAAACTGTAGGTATATCTCCGGCACTGAACAACATGGCCGAAAAATGGGAGATGTGACGTCATAACACGTCAAAGCAATATGGCCGAATGTCGCGACCTTATATAGACCGACTTTGAGGTTTGGTTTGAAAACAATTAGCGAGCAACCTAATAAGAAATATTAACAAAAAAACCTTAATAATATTTTTTAATAACTACATTCCCTGAAACCATAAACACATATTTTGATTTAAAATCGTTATTTATATATATACCTGCAAATTGTCACAGCCTTCAAAAATTCCTTCCTCAATAGCTTTAATTCCGTTTCCTTGCAAATCCAGTAGCTGCATGTTTTTTAATCCTCTAAACTCACTTGTTGAAAAATAGGATTTAGTGTATCTCCTAGTAAGTTATTAGCTAATCTTAGCTCAATTAATGTTGTTTGTACACCTTGGAGCATTCTTTCAGTTAGTTTTCGTAAATAATTATCTGATAGATCTAGGCTTCTTATTGGCAGACTTGAAGAAAATATCTAAAATTGTTTAATTAGGACATTGCTCATCACATACAATAAATGTAATTATTATAAAAGGTATACAGAGTGATAGAGTTTCATATCTCCAGTTTTTCATTGTTTTTTTTCTAAGTATGTATAATATGTAACATCATGGAATGACTGGTCTCTAGCTTTTTTCAGCACAATTAAACCTGTAGTAAGATGGCAAAACCCGATATGTCAATTTTGGTAAGATGTTCTGGTTAGTGTGGTAAAGATATTTTTAACTTTTTAACTTTGATGCGTCCTGAAAATCACAATTTCAGGACAAAAGTTAAATTTTGCAACTTTGGTTTCATATTAGTTGCATAATTTAAATATTGTGATTTGAAATTGTGATTTTCAGGACACATCAAAGTTAAAAAGATCTCTCCTGAACATTTTACTAAAAGTGAAATATCGCATTTTGTCATCTTACTACAGAAACATTCTTACAACTTCTGAAAGTTCGCATTCGGGAATATTCTCATATTTTTGGATATTTGCATTCGCTCTCGCATTCGCATTCCCTAGAAACGATGCAAATATTTGGCGAATGTTTTTGACAAACCAAAAGAAAATTATATATGGATTTGATGGATATGGAACGATAATACAACTAAAAAGATTTATTTCATTTACTTATAAAATTTAAACAACAAATTAATAAAACATTCAACTAAATTATAAATAATAGCTTTGTTCGCGGGTTAAGTAATGAACTGATTCTGAACTAGAACCGAACTGGTTTGGGATTGTTTTAAAGCGCATGCCAAGTATTTATTAGTTCGGAATTTTCATTTACCGTGAACGACTTTCTGCAGCTGAGGATGTTTTTTAACCTAGCTTTGTGCTTAGTATATTTTTATGGTTAAATTAGATACTATACCATTAAAAAATCCAAACAAAAAGGTAAATCGTTATGCTGTCAAAAGCCACTCGAAGGAAAATCGGTGGGAGACGAGAGATTTTCAGCCTCGTCTTGTGTTTATCCTATGTGTATTTAACTAAAAATTAAATTCAAACAACAAAAAATGGCAAAATAATTATATACCTGTTGGTCTTATAATATTGTCCATATTTTTGATTTAATCTCTTAAATATTTCATTGCATACATATATTTATACGGAATACAATTAAAAATCCACCGTTTATATACGCTGACAATCACAAACATTTTAAAAAATTATTCAACGGGTATAATATCCTGCAAAAAAAATGGCGACAAAAACAAATAAACTGTAATAGACCGGTGAATATCTCTATCACAAAATCAGAAAACAGCATACCATGCCGATAATGCGTATGAAATCCCGAACTAAACTTTTATTTCCAAAAATCCCAGGACTGCTAATCCGGTTACGAACCAGTAAGGAACTGATCCCATTATGCTGCGCAAACACAGAACTGTTACTCAAAATTCAGGATTTTACTAACCGCGAACGCTTCTTTTTCGTGCGCATGCGAATAGTCTCGGAACTGGTTCAGAATCAGACCCGCGAACAAAGCTAATGTCTCTCTTGTTCTTGTTAATCCAATTAAAATATAGACAAAATCACAAATAGGCCAAAAATATATGTAATTCTCATCCTTATTAAATTTTATTCTAAATAATAGAGACATTTTGCACCTCTTAAAATAACAGACGTTTTTGGCCTCCTTATGGTTATCGTTATTAAACATAACGATTACGACAGCAGTTTTAGACAGATATTTTCCAGCCTCTTTTAAGAAATTTATCTTGCGTCTGCGCTTTTGACACATAGCCTTATTTTTGCCTGTGGTTCACCCATTTTAAAGTTAACGAAAAATCAGTATTTACTTTTATTCTTCATAAGATATAAATTGATATTTAAATATATGCAAACACTTCTGTTGATTTCGTTTTTAAAGTAGATTCAAACAATACAGTATAAGCAAAACCCAAAAGTAAGGTTAGGTTTGGTAGTAGAATAAAAAGCAAGTGTGCCAGATTGTAACATCTAAATTAATTACTGATTTAGAATATCCGTAAAAGTGCAAGTCCGTTTTAATTTCTTAACACTATTTTGATTTTTACTACTGCAATAAGTTTTTCGTTAATTAGAGTCTATGTATAAATGATATTTTAATTAATACGGCATGAAAATTTTAATCTTTTAAATAATTGATATTAAAATTTCTACAATCCGGCAACCACGCAGTTTAACAATAACGATAACGATAAGCTCTTCGGTATTCATCCGGTATGGTTAATAACGATAACGGATCATGTTTGCGTTACTGCGAAGTCTCAGAATAACGTTAACCACAACGGAATTGCAAAATAAGGGGTGCAAAATGTCTCTAATATTATATTTTGTAAAAAAGGAAGTTGAGAGGTTTAATCAAGTTAGGTTATAAAAATATCTAGGTCTAAAGCCGGCTACAGACGACATGCCAAGGCTTGACAAGTGTCCGTTGGTTCGTTTAAACGTTCCCGTATCATGTATGCAAAAACATATGGCAAAGCAAAGCCAACGTTGAGATGCGGAAACGTTTGAACGAGCGGACATTTGCCAGGCCTTGACATGTCATCTGTAGACGACGTAATATGTCTAGTTAAAATTTATTGTGTAAGATTTGTATAGTGGTTAAGCAAACACGTATTGGGATATCGGCCAGTAAAGCAACAAAAAACATTGTATGTGACTAATCCAATCAGAAATGTGTACATGCAGGTATTCACGTTAGATTGTTTCTTTTCCTCACATTGCCTATGTGTTATGTTATTTAGCTGATTCTGTATACATTGTGCCCGCCTGAGTTTTCTACATATGGGAAACTCATTTATTATTAATTTTACGAAAAAAGTTATTCTTCATAAAAAGATCTGGTAATTTTCTAGAAACCTGCGGCAACTCCGATTTTGATGAAATTTGGTATACGGGGGTTTTTTGAGGCGCTGATCACAAAAAATTTTTGACGGAAACGTTTCGTTCTTAAGATATTCATCATCAGATTTGAATTTTAAACTAATCCTAGTTTTACAATATTCCCCCTTCTTTTTGCACACAATTCTTGATTTAAAGCTAAAGTGGCACACAATATTTGATTTTTACCGTTTAAAACCCCATTTTTTTACGTATTTTACATTATTTTGCATTAAATTGCATAGCTATACTTTGAATCATTTCAATCTCAGTGTGCCATGAAGCCCTATGTGTATGTATGGTTGCCGCATTATCAAAGAACAGCCACGCAATTTAATTCAAAAATAATGTAAAAAGCGTAGAAAAACGGGGTTTTAAAAGATGAAAATCAAATATTGTCTGACACTTTAGCTTTAAATCAAGAATTGTGTGCAAAAAGAAGGGGCAAGAAGGGGGAATATAGTGAAAATAAGCTTAGTTCAAATTTGAACTTTGATAATGAATATTTCGAGAACAAAACATTTCCGCCAAAAAAATATTTCAGATTCGTGATCAGCACCCCAAAACCCCCGTATCCCAAATTTTATTAAAATCGGAGTTGCCGCAGGTTTCTAGAAAATTACCAAAGATCTGCATGATCTTAAACCTAAAATGCAATCATTAAATATACATTTTTTTTTAGTAGTATTCGAGGTATCTTTAAATAAATGAATTTTGTTCAAGAGGAAAGTAACCTTATTTTTAAAAATATCGAAAATTATTATAAACGAAAAATGTTTATTGTTTACAAAAACAATAACTCTTAAACATAAGAGAATAACTTTTTGTAGAAAAATTAATAATAGAAAAGTTTCTCATATGTAGAGAACTTAGGCGGACACTCTGTATGTAGCAGATATTAACTACTATTTTCAAATAAAGGTTATCTTTTATTTCACAAAAAAGAACAACATTATTATACCTAAAATGAGTATAATATAATATTTTACAAGCGCTATATTTGAAAGTCAATAGAGACATTTTGCACCCCTTATTTTGCAATTCCGTTGTGGTTAACGTTATTCTGAGACTGCGCAGTAACGCAAACATGATCCGTTATCGTTATTAACCATACCGGACTCCTTTAATTACGGATGAATACCGAAGAGCTTATCGTTATCGTTATCGTTAAACTGCGTGGTTGCCGGATTGTAGAAATTTTAATATCAATTATTTAAAAGGTTAAAATTTTATTGCCGTAATTATTAAAATATCATTTATACAAAGGCTCTAATTAGCGAAAAATCAAATAGTGTTTAGAAATTCAAACGGACTTGCACTTTTACGGATATTCTAAGTCAGTAATTAATTTAGATGTTACAATCTGGTACACTTGCTTTTTATTCTACTACCAAACCTAACCTTACTTTTTGTGTTTTGTTTATACTGTATTGTTTGCATCTACTTTAAAAAACGAAATCAACAGAAGTGTTTGCATATATTTAAATATCAATTTATATCTTATGAAGAATAAAAGAAAATACTGATTTTTCGTTAACTTTAAAATCGGTGAACCACAGGCAAAAATAAGGTTATGTGTCGAAAGCGCAGACGCAAGATAAATTTCTTAAAAGAGGCTGCAAAATCTCTGTCTAAAACTGCTGCTGTAATCGTTATGTTTAATAACGATAACCATAAGGAGGCCAAAAAACGTCTGTTATTTTAAGAGGTGCAAAATGTCTCCATTATTGGAGATAAGTATTTGCATTTACGAATGTGAGAATTCTAACTTTTGTAACATCACTAATTCTTACCTGGTTAGGAAGTGATTGATGCCCTGCATGTCTTTGCCTGTAACTGATCACAGGAGCGCCATACGGAATAAAAGAGGAATCACTAGAAAATACTACTCTATCACAGTTGATTGATAATGATGGACTACCATCTAGTATTTCTTCCACAGGACCTAAGGCACATTGGCATGGCAAGCGTAGCTCAGGAGATACTTCTTGGCACGGTACGAAATTCAAACTTTCCGTTTGCGTTAATATCGATATAACCAGAAGTAGTAGAAAATGTGTTTTCATCTAAAACAAAAAAAAAGTTAACTAACTAATAAAAAGACAACGTAATATTATACATTTTGGCAAAAAGATTTCGGAATCACCTAAAATTTTTATATCAAAAAAAAAACCTGCACTGATCAGTTTTGGCGGTGTTGATATTAAACTAAACCTAGTTTACATTTTCGGTTTTTTTTTGGACAAACCACGAAGGCTAAAAGCCTAAATACGAACGTACTGTGGGTGTCTTAAGCGAGGTAAGAGGAAGTTTGTTGACACGGGACTTAAAAACTTGAAGATTTGGGGGAAGGAAAAGACCTCCGCGGGCAACAGGTTCCACAATCTAGAAACTCTAGGGATAAAAGAACGAACAAGTTGAGAAGTTTGGGGCCTGTCCAGTTGGACCGTATAGGGATGCATACGCGCAGAACCACGAGTTTCTCTGTTGGGAACCGAACCGTGAGTGAAGGAACTATACTGGACAATTCTTCAAAGCAAAAGCCATGGAAGTACCTATAAAAAAGCGATAAATATCCCACAGCCCGACGATGGGCAAGAGAGGGAAGCCTTTCTGTAAGTGAAGGATCATTAATGAGACGAATAGCTCTTCTTTGAATAGAATCAAGAATGCTTAGGGTTGTGGGGGACGCCATGCCCCAGATATGAGAATAGAGTGGCTTTCCAGTGACGAAAATTGTTGTGCGTCACGCTCCAGGGCTTGAAGCTCTTGAACTGCTCTAAAAGTTAGTCACTGGAACGCATCCTTAGACAAGGAAAGAGATATACTTTAAGAAATTTTAAAATTTCGTTGTTTTTAACCTTTCTTGGCTTTATAATAATAATAATCTCTTTTAATACCTAATTCCATTTTAAATAAATAATTTTAAAAAATCCATCCTTAACCATAAAAAACCACGTTTGAAGCACAAAAACCAAATGAGGGTTGGTGCATGAGGGGCAAGGGGAAAGGAAAACGGAGTAGCTCAGGTGCATAACACTTTCCGTCACTGGAACGCCATAAAGTAGAACGAAATGCTCCTGAGCTACTCGGGAGCGCTCTATTTGCGTCACTGGAACGCCACTCAATACTCCAAGGAGGTCGGATTTGGGACACATACAAAGTGTATAAATTAGAAGGGGAGCCAAATACTTTTGGATCGAAAAAGAAATCCAAGCTTTTTGAAGCTGCCGTGGCTATAGATACAATGTGTTTATGCCAGTTAAGGTTACTTTCAAATGTGAGGCCCACAAGATTGAAGGTGTCTTTGCTCTGTGATGGATGTCTAAAAGTTGTTTATTTAAGTTTTGAGATACAGTATGGCCCATTAAGTTTTCGACCAGTAGAAACATTTTTTTATTTGTTAGAAAATTTTATTTTTCATAAAAGTTGCTACATGGTCCCAAACTATAATAGTTGGTTTTATAATCCAAACGGTCATGTGATAAGAGGTTGCTTAATTTCTAAGTCATTGTGTTTAATAAGAATTGTATTTCTTTTCGAATATTTTAAGTAACAAATTATTTTATTTTTATTTGGATTTATTACTTCTTTAAAGTAGATATATAACTAAATCGCTTTTAAATAACTTTCGTCTATAATTAAAGCATTATTGTAAAATTTACCTGGATCTATATTTTTCAGCTAACCGCTAAACTTAATATATTATAAAAAGAAACCAACCAGAACCACATAAAAAGAACATTTATAGATTTTAATAATTAATAGTTTAAAAAACTAAAAAACACGCTTTTATATGCAACCGAACTAAAAATTAGAAAACAATTTTTCATTAAAAAAATATTGTCATTTCATAGTAAAAAGCGTGGGGTGCATTTTACTATTTTTTCATAACTTTTCCATCATAGATATTTGCAAATATAATAATTATAACTTTTAATATATTTATCACCCCACGCTTTTTACTATGAAATGACAATATTTTTTTTAATGAAAAATTATTTTCTAATTTTTAGTTCGGTTGCATATAAAAGCGTGTTTTTTAGTTTTTTTAAACTATTAATTATTTTTCATTTTTTAGTTTCTGCTACTCTTGACAAAATGTCGAAAAAATTTTTAATGAACAAGAGTGGCAAATTTTAAAATTTTTCCAACAGATTGCAACTCACTAAAAAATTTCTTCTTCATTAACTAGCAAAGTTTGAAATTTTGCCAACAGATGGCAATCCAGGCAATGTTTGGACCGTTGCCAATATATTGCAACCCACTAAAAATTTCTTCTTCATTTAATAGCAAAGTTTGAAATGTTGCCAACAGATGGCAACCTAGGTGTTGTTTTAATAATATAATGGAATTTTTTTCCTGGCGATCCAAAAAAAGATAACGGGATACTGTTTGCAGATTATTGCATTGTCATGTTTCCTTAATACGTGTGCAAAGTTTCAAAGAAATCGAATAGCTGGAAGTTGGTTAAAATTAGGCTCAAATATTCCGTTACATAGCCAGATAGTTACAACCCAAGTTAATAAAAGCGTGTTAACGGCATTTATTAACTGTTATTGTTCATAAAAATTGAACACCAATGGTGCAACTAACCCAATTGTGTAAAAGAACTTATTAATTTTTATTGTTCATAAAAATTGAACACCAATGGTGCAACTAACCAAATTGTGTAAAAACTAAAAAATTTCTTCTTCATTTAATAGCAAAGTTTGAAATTTTTCCAACAGATGGCATCCTAGGTGTTGTTTTTATAATATAATGGAATTTCTTTTTCTGGCGATCCAAAGCAGGATAACGGGATACTGTTTGCAGATTATTGCATTGTCATGGGTCCTTAATACGTGTGCAAAGTTTCAAAGAAATCGAATAGCTGGAAGTTGGTTAAAATTAGGCTCAAAGATTCCGTTACATAGGCAGCCAGATGGATAGATAGTTACAACCCAAGTTAATATAAAAGCGTGTTAAAAATGTATGCGATTATATTAAAAAGAGAAATATACAAAATAAAAATAAATATACGTGAGAAATATACTACCTAATATGTGAAAGAATGTAACATACTCATAGATAGATTTAGTCTTTAAGTTGACTAAGATCGAATCAAAGTCTAATTTAAGTCATTTTTTCGTGTTAACCGAATTCATCGGAGTGGTTTAAACTGCATTTGAAATGACAATATAAATTTGAGAGTTAGATAGAGATAGGTATTCAAATTTTTAAAATGTTTTGAACCGTATTAACACGAAAAAACGCCTTTAGTTTATACAACAGATAATTAGTAAAACGCTCCTATAAGTTTTTTTCCTAAACTCCTTTTCTCAGAGATATGTGCCCTTAAAGAACGATGCTAAAAATCGGTTTTTCTTGAATAACTTTTATATCACTTGGTATAATGTAATAATTGTTTAATATGATAAATACTAGTAAGGAATCTTTAAAATGCATTGTAAAACATTTGCCTTCATTAGTTCGCCAGGGGCGGACCAGCCCTTACATAATAGTGTTACTTATTTTTACACCCTGTATAATAAAGAAATTAAATAAGTATTTTTAAGTAGCTTAAATCCTTAGCTAAAGAAAGGTACTCCTGTTAGATGTCAGTAAATTGAAGCGTTTTTGACAAAAACAAGTTTATGTTTAGTAGGGAGATCTAAAATCAATAGGTTATTCTGTTGAAAATGGTACTAAAAACTTATACTTTTTTTTTATTTTTACGAAACTAAAAAATAATGTTGCAGCATTGTAAAGGGCCCCATAATCTTAGATAATTAAAGCTAGGGTTTGCATAAAATAAGAGGGAGCCCATGTCAAACCAACAAACAAAACTAAACTGCTAACAAAAAGATCATACCATTCAATTTTTTGACCCATTTTCAAACTGCTGTAACTTTTTTAAAAATTAACTTATTTGAATATCTAAAACGGAGTTTAAAACCGCGTTTCTTCTACCTTAATCTGTATTGCATTTAGTTTCAGTAAGGTGAATATTATCATGATGTACAGGGTGATCAATAGAGTGCTGCAAAAAAACAAAAAATCGAGTGTGTCCCATTTCAGTGGTAATTTTTTTGTCGTTATAATATGGGTTGTTAGCAAGGTCATATCAATATCTCTAGACGTTTATGCCCATTTTTGAATTGAGGACCTCTGGCTTGCGATACACCTCTAAACGTCAAATTTTGGTAATCAATTCATTAAAAAGCCATAACTGGAAAATGGATTGACGGATTTCAAAGAGCGTTTCATATTCGGAAAGCTCATTTCATGTAGATTTTTGTGTCTTAAGCACTTTTCGATAGATTATAATTTTATGAGTATACGGGGCCAACAAATATAAAAACATAGCTAATTTAGACAGCCTAAATATAGGATAAATTATTGAACGCGAAAGGGACCATATGTGTGTGTTCTGTTTTAAAAATGGCCTGGCTTGGGAGTATCTGCATTTGCCCACTTTCGTGTCTTTTTGTTATCTTTTTGCCAATAACTTATTAATGATGGATGCCATCATTTTAAACGCATTTTTTGCCAATAACATATTAATGACGGATGCCATCACTTTATCTGCAACACGTGGCCTAATAACGGCCAATTGCCCACTTTCGCGTCTTTTTGATACCTTTTTGCCAATGCCTTGCCATTAAAGAGTGTTGGCAATGCCAGTAAATTAAATATACAACGCCGGCAAAAAATGTTATATGGGTTGTCACTTTATTTTTATGTGTTTTATATGAATCCGAGAGATTGCCCATATATTCTTGGACACCCTGTATAAATCTGTTATGGGAAACAGTTACAATATTTTTGTTTACTTCTATTTTTTATATAATCTGAAGTAACAGGTAGAAAACATTATTTACATATTTTAATTACAATAAAAGAAAGGAGATACTGTTTTAATAACGGTGATTAGGATTGTTATCATACAATTAAAAGATGCACGATATAACAGAATTGTAGAATCAGGTTAAAATAAAAATTAAATTGCGTAATATGAGTATATTTTTAATACATCTATCTTCATTAGTTTCGGAAATATGGCCATTCAGATCTGAAGAATAGCTTTGTTCGCGGGTTTGATTCTGAACCGGTTCTGGGACTATTCGCAAGCGCAGTGAAAAAAGCGGCGTTCGCGGTAAGTAAAATCCCGAATTTTTAGTAACAGTTCTGTGTTCGCGGGTTACAATGGAATCAGTTCGTTACCGGTTCGTAACCTGATTAGCAGTCCTGGGATTTTTGTTGGAACTAAAAGTTCAGTTCGGAATTTCATGCGCATTGTCGACATGGTCAGCTGTTTTCTGTTTTTGTGGTACAGAAATAAACCGTTGTATTACAGTTTATTTGTTTCTGCCACTTTTTATGCGGGTTAATATACCTGTTGAATATTTTTTTATATTTTTGTGATTCTGAGCGTATATAAACAAAGGATTTTTAATTGTATTCCGTATGAATGTATGTATGCAATAAAATAAATAAGGATTTAATTAAAAAATATAGACAATATTAGAAGATTTTACCATATCTTGTTGTTTGAATTTTATCTTTAGTTAAATACACATACTTATGTTAAAAACGAGAGGAGGCAGGGAATCCCTCGTCTTCCGCCGAGAGACCTCGAGTGGCTTTCGACAGTATAACAATTTACCTTTTTGTTTGAATTTATTTTTTTGTGTAATATCCAATTTAACCATAAAAAATCCTAACCAAACGGCTAGGTTAGAATACATCCTCAGCTGTATAGAAAATCGTTCGCGGTAAATAAAAATTCTGAACTAATAAATAACTAGACATGCGCTTTAAAACAATTCTAAACCAGTTCGGTTCTGGTTCAGAATCGGTTCATTACTAGACCCGCGAACAAAGCTAATAAGTGTAAATTTCAATTCGGTATATTACGGCAACAATGATTGCAACTATTAAGGTTATTAAAAACCAGCCCACCCGTGCCTACTTCGTTTGGCGTTAATTATATTTTTCTCCGAACTTCAATCATAATAAAATATAGCCTATAACACTTTTGAATAGTGTAGTTTTCTGATTGTGATAGAATTTTTATGATTGGTTCAGTATTTCTGAAGATTAGCGGCGACAAATAAAAAACCAACAAAGTTTACCTCTTTATAATATTAGTATAGATTTTTGTATGCCTATATTTCCAAAACTATTAAAGATACTCATATTAAATATAGTAATTATGTAAAGCTTTTTAAAATATATTTTTATAAGTGATTCAATATACCGGGTGTAAGTACGGATACTACAAAATAAAAAAATAACAGTATTTTTATTAGTTTTATACATAAAATACGGAACGCACATTTAAATTAAAAATTATTTTTTAGATTCCGATGGCCATATTTTCGAAAATGATTAGGATTAATTTAATATATTTTTTCGACGACCGTTAAAAAAAAGCTGTTTTTTTAATCGTTAACATGAAGTTAAAGTACTCCATTCTAGTACACTACATAAAATGTTAAAAAAGTAACTTTTTTACCACTTCGAAGCTTTTTCACACTTTGAATTAGTGTTTTGTTTCAATGCCTACTACAATTCACTTACGTAAATATTAATTTAGCAATGTAACAGTAAACGCGACATCAACTGAACCAAACGGTCAAGTTACCTTTGATTTCGTCTTATTTTTCGTTGTAAAATTTGACAGTTTGCAAATAAATTTAATAGATATTATTAAAAATTAATAGTAATCATGAATTTGGATGACTAAGAAATTGAAAAGGAATTTATACTGTTTTAGTATTATTTCTACAAAAATTAAGTACATACAACTTTCTAAAATTAAATAATTAATGCATAGTTATGAAGAGGATAATTGTCTCTTAAAAAATAAGGAGGCTATGATTTTTTGTCGCAATATAATGACTGTGCCGCAAAAATTAAAATTATTGAGTTAAGATAAATAAAACATGTATAAAATGGTATTTTGGGAACTTTTTATACGGTCGTGGAAAAATATAGTATGTAACACATGCATAAAGTGACTTTTTTTAACACGCTTTTATTAACTTGGGTTGTAACTATCTATCTATCCATCTGGCTGCCTATGTAACGGAATCTTTGAGCCTAATTTTAACCAACTTTCAGCTATTCGATTTCTTTGAAACTTTGCACACGTATTAAGGAAACATGACAATGCAATAATCTGCAAACAGTATCCCGTTATCTTGTTTTTGATCGCCAGGAAAAAAAATTCCATTATATTATAAAAACAACACCTAGGTTGCCATTTGTTGGCAACATTTCAAACTTTGCTATTAAATGAAGAAGAAATTTTTTAGTGGGTTGCAATATGTTGGCAACGGTCCAAACATTGCCTGGATTGCCATCTGTTGGCAAAATTTCAAACTTTGCTACTTAATGAAGAAGAAATTTTTTAGTGAGTTGCAATCTGACAAAATTCACATTCAGTCATTCAGTCATAACATAAGCTAAAATTCCTTTAATGTGAAATTAAAGTTGAAAAAATCAGTTAACCAAGCTATTAAAAACAAAGTATACACTTTAATTGAAATACAAGAAGCAAATAAATAATTAACATGGTCCTCCGCAGCCAGAATAATCATTCGTAAGCAAAATAGTTCCTAAATCACATAACCTATAACCAACTTATTTATGCAAATTGGGTAATTGTTTCGAAAGTTGAAGCAACCCCCATTTTGACCAAATTTGATATACAGGGGCACAGAACTAATAAAAAAGGGGCTGGTTATTTTCCACCAAGTGTCATCTGTCACCTGTACGTCCCAGTGGTACCAACCACCGGCCATTTCAAGAGTTCGATCTGAATCGATTTTACTCAAATTTTATATTAGGGTATTTTCAGAAAGTAAATCTGAAAAACTTTGCTAATCTTGACAAAATGGCGAAAAAATTTTTTAGTGAATAAACTGGAGCATTTATTTTTAAAAAATTAATTGATATAACGAACTAAAAATGAAAAATAATTAATAGTTTAAAAAAACTAAAAACACGCTTTTATATGCAACCGAACTAAAAATTAAAAAATAATTTTTCATTAAAAAAATATTTTCACTTTATAGTAAAAAGCGTGGGGTGCTTAATATATTAAATGTTATAATTATTATATTTGCCAATATCTATGATGGAAAAGTTATGAAAAAATAGTAAAATGCACCCCACGCTTTTTACTATGAAGTGAAAATATTTTTTTTAATGAAAAATTATTTTTTAATTTTTAGTTCGGTTGCATATAAAAGCGTGTTTTTTTTAGTTTTTTTAAACTATTAATTATTACTCATGGGTTTGCCGAAGTCGCGTAATGGCTCGTGTTGTCAAACCTCCCATTCGTAAAATCACTTTATGCACTTGTTACATAAATTATTATTTTTTTAAAGCTCTTCAAAATCCTTTCCAGTGGTGATATAATATACATTTTCGGTCAATTTAAAAGGTTCATAGGCAATGCGGGGTAAGGAATCGGTCTAACCCATGAAGAACACTAAAATGTAGGAATTAGACAAACAATTCGGCTTAAAAACACGGTAATTAAATCGGTCCCGCTTTGTTGTATGTGACCTTTTGGCTTAACGTGTATAGGGTTTCCAATAAAAATTGCGGTTTACACTACTCGAAATTGAAGAGGGTGTACGGCCTAAACTGAGTTAAAAATCGGATTCAGTGGATCAAAAAACATGCCCCTAGATAGGTCGCGTCCGGTGCACAGAAAACTTTTTTTTCTGTGTGCCAGTGTTATTAATTAAGTATTTATGCAAACTTTACTCTATATGGTGTTTAGCGGTATATACTCTTGACTGCTTTTTCTCATCCCACGTGCCCAATAGGTACGTTTACATCTTTAAAAACTTTTATGTATTCCTTACGTCTGCTTACAGGTAGTGAATAAATTAAATAAATACATATTTTAATATACCAGTTTAATGAATAATTTAGTTATGTAGGTTTCAACCAATTATGTATAACATTAAGTCATAAAAAGTGATCTATTTAATTAACAACCTTGGTCGCTGAATTAAGGTATTTCCGTAAAACTTTTCTTGCTGAGTTATAGAATGTGGAAATTTGGAAATACCTGATGCTCTAAATATTATGACGGCCGTATTCACTAAGCTCTGACAAATATTTATCAGACTGATAGCCTGCTTTAAATCAATCTGATAAATACTTTTTGCCCACGACCACATATAAAAATGACATAAACGCACTCCTTCATCCTTTAGAAAACTAATAGCTTTGTTCGCGGGTTCGATTCTGAACCGGTTCTGGGACTATTCGCATGCGCAGTGAAAAAACAGCGTTTGCGGTTAGTAAAATCCTGAATTTTTGGTGACAGTTCGGTGTTCGCGGGTTACAATGGAATCAGTTCGTTACCGGTTCGTAACCTGATTAGCAGTCCTGGGATTTTTGTTGGAACTAAAAGTTCAGTTCGGAATTTCATGCGCATTGTCGACATGGTCAGCTGTTTTCTGTTTTTGTGGTACAGAAATAAACCGTTGTATTACAGTTTATTTATTTCTGTCACTTTTTATGCGGGTTAATATACCTGTTGAATATATTTTTTATATTTTTGTGATTCTGAGCGTATAGAAACAAAGGATTTTTAATTGTATTCCGTATGAATGATTGTATGCAATAAAATAAATACGATTATACGAAGATTTAATTAAAAAATATAGACAATATTACAAGATTTTATGATTTCTTGTTGTTTAAATTGTATCTTTAGTTAAATACACATGCTTATGTTAAAAACGAGAGGAGGCAGGAAATCCCTCGTCTTCCGCCGAGAGACCACGCGTGGCTTTCGACAGTATAACAATTTACCTTTTTGTTTGATTTTTTTTGTGTAGTATCCAATTTAACCAAGAAAAATCCTAACCAAAAGGCTAGATTAGAATACATCCTCAACTGTATAGAAAATCGTTCGCGGTAAACAAAAATTCCGAGTTCATTACTAGACCCGCGAACAAAGCTAATATTATCACATGCGTGTTGGAATCTAGTTTTCAACACTAGAGTTGAAATAGTATATTTCCTAACTAGTGCTGAAAGTGCTACTTATTCGCACGCACTTGCAGTTAACTGTGGAAAAGGCATTTTAACCTAACCACAAAATGCCAGGCCAAAACCATGTAGAAGTTGATACCTTCTTATCTAAAGGGGGCTTTGCACCTGACAAGTTATTGATCAAAAACTTGTTCAATTACTTTGTCAAATATTTGATTAAGAAATTAAAAAGTTGGATGTTTTTACTCTCTTTAAGTCATTGTCAAATTTATTTTCAATTTCATCAGTTGGTTTTCTAGGGTTATGTTAACTATTAACTAATTACTAAAAGGCCTCTAAAAAATGTTGATGACAAGTTTTAATTTCTTTAAGTACGAATACATCTATGTGTTTGGTATTCGGTATTCAGCAGAAATATTTTTTGGTTAATATTCGGGAATCTGTATTCGAATACTTTTTTTCTCTTCAAATCTTTAATAATCTTATATCAGTTATTGTGGACGGCCATTCTTCAAGCTTTCACCAAGTAAATGCTGGAGTCCCTCAGGGCTCAGTTCTGGCACCAACATTGTTTCTTCTTCACATCAACGACCTTCTCTCGTCCACAACTAATTCCATTCATAGTTTCGCCGACGATAGTACCCTTCACTCCAGTTTTCAGGTTCCTAAGCCCATTACTAAACCTAACTTGGAAAACAAACACAGAGCGATGCAGATATCTCTTTCGCAGGATCTTAATTTAATATTGGATTGGGGCTCTAAAAATTTCGTCCATTTTAATGCATCCAAAACACAATCATGTTCCTTGTCGCGAAAAGAGTCATCAAATACTCATCCTCTACTTATGAGCGGCCAAGTTTTACAGAGCAAAGACACCTTTAATCTTGTGGGCGTCACATTTGAAAGTAACCTTAACTGGCATAATCACATTGTATCTATGGCCACGGCAGCTTCAAAAAGCTTGGATTTCTCTTTCGAACCAAAAGTATTTTTCCCCTTCTAATTTATACACTTTATAGGTGTCCCAAATCCGACCTCCCTTGGAATATTGTTCTCATATCTGGGGCATAGCGTCCCCCACAACCCTAAGCATTCTTGATTCTATTCAAAGAAGAGCTATTCTTCTCATTAATGATCCTTCACTTACAGAAAAGCTTCCCTCTCTTGCACATCGTCGGGCTGTGGGGGATTTATCGCTTTTTACAGGTACTTCCATGGCTTCTGCTCTGAAGAACTGTCCAGTATAGTTCCTTCACTTACGGTTCCCAACAGAGAAACTCGTGGTTCCACGCGTATGCATCTCTATACGGTCCAACTGGACAGGCCCCGAACTTCTCACTTTGTTCGTTCTTTTATCCCTAGAGTTTCTAGGTTGTGGAACCTGCCGCCCGCGGAGGTCTTTCCTTCCCCCCAAATCTTCAAGTGTTTAAGTCCCATGTCAACAAACTCCCGCTTACCTAGCTTAAGACACCCACGGTACGTTAGTATTTAGGCTTTTAGCCTTCGTGGTTTGTCCAAAAATAAAAAAATAATAATAAAAAAAAATCGTTTTTTTTTGTTTTTCTAGTATTCGAATCCTTTTTCCAGTATTCGAATATCGATTCTGGCTGTTCGTGAATACCGAGTATTCGAATACTTTTTTTCCAAGTATTCAAATATTCAGTATTCCAGTACTTTCTTTTTCCGGTATTCGTATTCAAATACCGATTTTCAGTATTCGACCCAACTCTGGATACGCCCCTGCTAGAAGATACTCCTTTACTACAGTATCTTACTCATAAAAAATATTACCAACGAAATGCCAACTACATTTAAATATTGTCACAAAGCAGTTTATTTTAGAAAAAAATCAGTAAAACAAGAATAAATAAATAATTACAAAATCTTAAGTTCTTTGCCCTCAATATCGACATACAGTTGAATGACTGAAAACTGAAGAGATTAACGACCATATCAACAACAAAAATGTCGTCCCATTAAAAGATTTTCCTTTGGAAAGTTGATAGGTATATAAATAAATGAATCTAAATTTTATAGTTTTTTTATCCATTTTACCAAACGTATTTTAATTTTAAATTACATAATCAATTGGATGGTCTTTTGTTAGGTACACGCCTGGAAAGAATGGGACCGCTTCGGTCCTGGTCCCGGGGTATACGAGCTGACCCTGTTCAGCCCTATTGACCCCTATGAACTTGCCGGTCGCCTGAAACAAAATAAAAGAAAAACCCCCAAAAAAACCAAAAAATTCGAACTAAAAACGACTTTTCGGTGGCAAGTCTGCCACCGTTGTCAAGTTAAAAATGAACTTAAAAAATAAAAATAAAAAACTAACTAATATTTAAATAAGAAATGATTAAATTTTGTGCTTTTGGAATCTCAAACTGAAAATAGTTTGACATATGTGTCATGAGTGACATAAGTAACTGTTGTATTTATTATTTTATCCAACTCTTACATATAATATCTACATAATTGATCAGATTTTGAGGATATAAAGTGTACTATAAGTCACTAGTGAGCTAAAGTACCCTTTAGCTCACTAGTGAATTATAGACAATACAAAATTTTGTTGCTGGTGTTGACAATGACAAGTAACAAATAATGGATGACGTTTTCAAATTATTTTCGATATTAAAAACGATTTATACGGAAGTGTTGGATAAAATTTTGTATTAGACACGTGAGTTATTACATATAAGTCACTTAAGAAAATTACCTCTCTCGCCCTTCGGGCTCGAGAGTTAAACTTTTCTTGCGTGACTTATATGTAATATAACTCACTTATCTAATAAATAACTATTATCCAACACTTACATATAATATCTACATAATTGATCAGATTTTGAGGATATAAAGTGTACTATAAGTCACTAGTGAGCTAAAGTACCCTTTAGCTCACTAGTGAATTATAGACAATACAAAATTTTGTTGCTGGTGTTGACAATGACAAGTAACAAATAATGGATGACGTTTTCAAATTATTTTCGATATTAAAAACGATTTATACGAAAGTGTTGGATAAAATTTTGTATTAGACACGTGAGTTATTACATATAAGTCACTTAAGAAAATTACCTCTCTCGCCCTTCGGGCTCGAGAGTTAAACTTTTCTTGCGTGACTTATATGTAATATAACTCACTTATCTAATAAATAACTATTATCCAACACTTACATATAATATCTACATAATTGATCAGATTTTGAGGATATAAAGTGTACTATAAGTCACTAGTGAGCTAAAGTACCCTTTAGCTCACTAGTGAATTATAGACAATACAAAATTTTGTTGCTGGTGTTGACAATGACAAGTAACAAATAATGGATGACGTTTTCAAATTATTTTCGATATTAAAAACGATTTATACGAAAGTGTTGGATAAAATTTTGTATTAGACACGTGAGTTATTACATATAAGTCACTTAAGAAAATTACGTCCTCGCCCTTCGGGCTCGAGAGTTAAACTTTTCTTGCGTGACTTATATGTAATATAACTCACTTATCTAATAAATAACTATTTTAAGACAAAAAAGGTAATGAGATAATTCATTTTTAGCTTTCCTGAAGATACTTCAGTATCGAGCAAAGGCAACCAAGTGTTATTTAAATTAACAGAAATTGATGCTACACAATTATCTTTATTTAATAATATATACGCACTTTCTTTGATTTTGCGTTTTTTAGAACAAGTTTCCTTTGCTAAAATACTAGAAGCATCCCAGTTTATTCTGTGATTGTTATCAAATGCGTGTTGGCAGATTTTTGATTTATGAAATTCTGTGTTTTTAATGTATGATCTGTGTTCTTTTATGCGTTTAGCTAATGGTCTACAAGTTTCACCTATATACAACTTATTGCATTCGCAAGGTATTTTATAAATAACATTTATTGTATTTTCATTTAAGTTGTAGGGTTTTGTTTTTGTTAATTGAGATCTAATGGTGTTTTGTGTTTTAAAAATTGTGCGAATATTAAATTTATTTCCTATTCGTTGAATTTTATTTGATAGTCCGGGAATGTATGGTAAAAATAAATTTGTAACAGGTCTATTTTGATTTTGTCTTATATTTGGATTTTCAAATTCATGGAAACAATTATTTATAAAATCAAGAGGATAATTATTTTGAATTAAAATATCTTTTAAATAATCTTTTTCATTGTTTATATTTTGATTAGAACAAATGACTTTAATTCTATCAAATAGACTTTTTACAACTCCCTTTTTAACCATTATGGGGTGATTTGAGTTAAAGTTTAAGTATCTATTTGTGTGTGTAGGTTTTCTATAAATTTTTGTTTCGAAATTATTTAAATCTTTTTTATTAAAATGTCAGGTGTAGGTATTTTAAATGTTTATAATAAATATACAACGGTATTAAAGTATAAGTTCCATATGTGCATCAGTGCATCGCATCATTGGTTTGTAATCAAAATAATATTTTATTAGCACAAAAACAAAACGGCCTATTTCCCCATTTAAAGCAACTTCGTTGTTTTAAATGAAATATCTTTTATATTTTTCTATATTCTAAATATTAAACATTTCCCTTTAAAAAAATGTAACATAAGCTATGGTTTTTAAGACGTTTTGGATGGTAACTATCTCCAACCGTTTTCAAGAGATAACTAAAAACGGTTGGAGATAGTTACCATCCGAAACGTCTTGCATCAGTAAAAATAAAAACAACAACCCTATAACACACGTTGGTTTTATAAACGTTTATAAAACATTCAAGTAAAGATGGGTCCATATTTAATTCATTTTAAAAGCGATGCCGCCAAGTACATAAAAAATGATAAAGTAAAGAAACCCTTTTGTGAACAATGATTTATTGCAGCAAAAATATTTAACCCGACAAGTTTCTAGTACCACGCCACGTGTCACCGGTTTTATAATAGGACAGAGGCGAAATAAGAGAATGTTTTGTAAGTAGGTAATACGTGTTTTAGCAAAGTATTTTTTATTATTTATCTAAAAATATGTAATCAGGCTATGTCCGAGGCTATGTGCATTCGAAAAGGTTTGTTCACTTTATCATTTTTTGTGTACTTGGCGGCATAGCTTTCAGAATGAATTAAATATGGGCCCATCTATACCTAGTCTAATATGTCATTTTTTTACTTAAGTATTTGCTAACTATCACGATTGACTGTGTGCTAGGGTATGAATATACACTAAAGTGCTTTACACACTGCGCCCTCTATTATCGAAGCCGTTGGTATGACAAAAAATGTTTAGAATTTAATTGGTAAAGAATTTTGTGTTCTACAACTTT
Organism: Listronotus bonariensis; assembly: GCA_014170235.1. NCBI lineage: Eukaryota > Metazoa > Arthropoda > Insecta > Coleoptera > Curculionidae > Listronotus > Listronotus bonariensis. The sequence goes on from JACEGR010003360.1 coordinate 105,374, forward strand.
TATAATAAATATAAATCTGATTAAAAGTAAAGGAAACGAGATATTCGCAAAAAACTGATTTTTTGACATTTAACCTGTCATATTTCGAGTTCCTTACACGATATCATAGGGGATTTTTAGGAAAGTATTTTTGTACCAAAATAAAGGTTTGTACAGATATTCAGAGGTGAACCTCTAAGTTAATTGGGCCATTTAAAAATAAGCTTCTAAAATATTTGTACTGAATTTTTGAAACGCCCTGTTTCTATTTGATTTAAACACGTTGACTGACACCATGAGAATGGAAAATATGAGACTACCGCCGCGCCGTGCGAAAATTTGTTTTCTCTTATTAAAAATATAGGCCATTGGGAGTGGTATGCATGATGTGTTTTGGTTAGTAATAAAATATAAGTGTGTGAGGGACAACATATGTGTCCCAGAGGTGATTTATGAATTACTACTGCGTGTCAGCACCTTCATGGAGTTGAAACGCAGTAGCAAATACGAACAGTATCACCTTTATTTACCTCTTTAAACCCTACGTGAGTTTGGTGCTGCAGTCTGGGAGGAATTTAAAAGCATGCAAATGCATAAGCGGTTTGTGGATACCTACTGCGTGTCAGCGCCTTCATGGAGTTGAAACGCAGTAGCAAATATGAACCGTATCACCTTTATTTACCTCTTTAAAACCTACGTGAGTTTGGTGCTGCAGTCTGGGAGGAATTTAAAAGCATGCAAATGCATAAGCGGTTTGTGAATACCTACTGCGTGTCAGCGCCTTCATGGAGTTGAAACGCAGTAGCAAATACGAACCGTATCACCTTTATTTACCTCTTTAAAACCTACGTGAGTTTGGTGCTGCAGTCTGGGAGGAATTTAAAAGCATGCAAATGCATAAGCGGTTTGTGAATTCCTACTGCGTGTCAGCGCCTTCATGGAGTTGAAACGCAGTAGCAAATACGAACAGTATCACCGCCCTTTACCACTCTAAACCATACGTAAATTTTATGCTACAGTTTAATAGAAAGTTAAAAGCATGCAAACACATAATTTTATTACGAATGAAATTTAACCTGGTAACAAAAGGTATGTGCCCAAAAGCATTACAAATCAGTCAATGTAAATCAAACAGCTCAAATACAGTGAGATAATTAATACATAACCATTTTTAGAAAAAGTCATAGTTTATGAGTTCTTTTTGGGAATTTTTGTTATTACCTATTCGGTTTCATTTAAAAGACAATTTTATTTTTTAAAATTAAACTTTTAGTTCTCTTATTGTACATTTTTATTGGTTAGCTATTAAGCTATTATTTTTTTATTTGTTTTGTCTTTTGACTATGGTAAT